>PVKN010034821.1:0-11770 GCA_004027915.1 Capromys pilorides
CACACACACACCCCGCACACTCTCGTTACAAAAATTCAAATGTCTTCAAATAAAGGCAAGAAGATAGGCCTAAGTTTAACTTGAAATGTAGTATGTTATGGCAAGTGTAGCTTCTTGGCCCTTACAGATGGTCCAGAGCCTATCTGAGGGCTTTAGTAAGCATCACTGTTAACAACAGTTCATTTTTTTTTTTTTTTTGGTCTTTTCTTTTTTTTTGTCTCATTATACAATTCAGGCTGGCCTTGAGCTCACTTTTGTAGCCCAGGCTGGTCTCGAACTCACATCAGTCCTTCTGCCTCAGCCTCCCAAGTGCTGGGATGACAGGCGTGCGCCACCCACTCCTGGCTTAACAACAGTTCATTCTTATCACAGCATTATCAGTCAAGCTCCACACTATGACGGAGGCATCCCAGCACTGAGACGGTAAGCCACGCTGCAGAGATGGTATCTAGCTCTGTGGGCAGAATGCGTACATTGGGTTGTTCCCGCCAGTGTCCTTGAGGTATGCCTAGCCTTGACAGGCACTGGGAAGTTGTTAGCGAGTGGCTAATGTATGAGTGGCCACCTCTTTCCCTAAGGAGACAATAATGTAAATGTTCCCAAGAAACCACAGATGGGGTTGTTTTGAAAAGAAAATAGTTGGCTGAACATTCCCTGAGAGAGGAGTTAACTTGCTTGGTCTTTCAGGCCATCTAACAGCCGCCCCCCCACCTTGTCCCCAAATGCTATCTCATGCTGCTCCTGTGTCACAGGCAAAGCTGAAGGACATGGCCAGTTGTGGGAACATGGCAGTCACCCCTTGCTGAACCTCTATGTCTCTTCCCTGGAGAGCACCTTGGGGTTGACCGGACCACCAAGCGTCTTGGTGGGTGGTGCCCCCTAGTGGCATCTCAGCGCATTACCACAAACTGCAAGGGAGCCCAGAAAGCAAACACAGCTGCAGGCCAGATTGAGGGGAGTGGAGAACTCAGAGAAGTGGACTGGGAAGCCAAGGTACAGGGGGATTAAAGACAGGAGGGAAATGGGAGGTCTGGAAAATCTGAAGGCAGCAGGGGAGCCTGCTTAGCAGGTAGTTTTTTAACTGAGCACAAGGCTTCAGGGTGGCTTGGTGTGGTAGAGCAGGTGTCTGCACTTTGGTGACCTTTCTGGCTTTATGATGACTAAGTGAAGGCAGGGTCAACGAGTCATGGAGCCACACGGTCCTGTGCTGAGGTCTGAGTACAGCTGGCTGCCTGGCACATGTGGCTGAGTCCTTAGAGCCATTTGGTAATGATATTAGGAAGGTAAAACCTTCACCTAGCCATGGTATACAGAGGTAGAGCCTTCTTCAGCGTGTGACTGGATGAGGCCATTATGACAGAGGCCCCCAAAGGCATCCTGGTGGCTTTGCAGAAGCAAAGAGTCCTTGGAGACACAGAGCATCAACGTGTCCCTGCCGGGATGCAGTGTAAGCAAAGAGACCTTGCCAGGGACAGCACCAGGCTGCTCGGACTGCCAGCTAAGCAGCCTTTCCTTAAGGAAGTTTGTCTGTGCCATTTTGTTACGGTACTGAGCTAGGGACTAATGCCCCCTATAAACTTAATCAAGCTGCTAGATGTATAAAGACAGGAGCAACAACTCAGAGAAGGGATGCTTAGAAGAGGAAGAGTGACATGAAGGAGCGGAGAAGAGAAAGTCTGAGAGAGAGGAGGCTTTGGGGAAGAAAGAATCCGAAAATAAGACATGGCAGTGTGGGGAAAGGATGTGGGGAACGCTATTCATGCCAGAGAGAAGTCAGAAACACTCTCAGTGTCCAACAGTGGAACAGTGATTTGAGAACCAAAGACTCATCATCTTTCCAGTGGTATTTAACAGCCCACAGCTTCCAGATACCCGTAATGACTCGGGACACAAATTCTGCATACTCATGTGCCGTGGAAAGGTTAGGAAAGGGTGACATTTTCTATGCTTTCCTATGTGTTCCAGATTCCCCCATTAACAAATGTGACTACTGAAACAACGGGGCCCCGCTGGACAAGCTAGCGCCGAGGGCTGAAGACTCCGCCTGCCCATGTCAGCAATCTCTCTTCTTCAAGCCCAGCCTGATAAAGGACACCTACAAAAACTATGGGATCAGGGGTTTGAACAGTTTAGCAAACCTGTATCCAGCTATTAGGGATATGGAAAATAACAGCATCCTCATACATGGGAGTACTTGGCAGCCATTATAAATTGTACTCTGAAGTGGTCTTGGTTGGTGACATAGGAAAGACAGACATGGCATGTCGGAGCAAAGGAGGAGGTTACAAGCCATGGTGGGCAGTAGGCTCTGTGTCACTGTTTAGGAGTAAAGAAATCCTGTTATTTATAAGTGGCTCTGAGGGGAAGGCGGCAGGAGGGCAGCCTCACCTTCAGGAGCATGTGCTTCTCGCTGGGTGTCAGGTACATCCTGTTCTCGTAGTAATCCACGCAGATGTTGACGATGTCAGCCAGCAGCTCCTCGTAGCCGGGGACCACCTCCAGTTGCTGGTGCAGACACTGCACGGGAGAGGCATCTCGGATGAGGCTGAGCTGGCCCCGCCCACTGTGCCCCACTGTGCCCCTCACGCCCATGGCTGGCTTCGAGCCTGAGGACCATGACCTCCCTCGGACAGGAGCTGCTGCAGCCCAGGCAGGGCAGTCTGCATTTGCTTCCTGAAGCCTCCTGCCAATGCCAGCACCACGCTTGGCTGGTGAGGACTCTGGCACACCTCTCATGGCCAGGAACGGGCTCCTTGGGGCCCTCCACCGTGACCTCTGGCACTTGTGACAGGAAGGAAGTGCTGTCTGGGGCCAGGCTTGGAAGCAATCAGCTCAGCTTGAGCTGCCGCAACTTTAGGTTCATTGTGGGGGTGTGGACGATGGCAGAGGAACCACCCAGGGCAAGACAGCAGGGCCGGCAGGGTGCTCCTCCTAGCAGGGCATAGCCAGACAGAAACCACAGAGCAAGCTCTGAGGTCCTTGCCCCAGTCCTGTCTCTCCAGAGGGACAAGCTGAGGCCCTGCACAGAGGAGGGCACTGAGGGGCTCTTGACAGGGTCCCTGGACCCTGGGCAGCCTTCAGCAGTGACCAGAGCAGCAAGGGCCTTGGTGGCCCTGGGTCTCAGTGATGATCTGGGCTGAGAACTCTCAGGGGAGGCCCGCAGCCCCTGCTGAGGTGCTGTCGGGGCTGGCGCGGGAGGAGTCAAGCTGTGTGGGCAGAGCACAGTGACAGCTGGGCGAGTGAGTGTGCCCTGGAAAGTGGTGGCAAGGAGCACCGCTGTGTCTTTCTATGCCCTAACTAATGAAAGATGTCTGTATGTGTTCTTGGATTTAAAGTTTTCTAAAAACATTTGTGAGAACAGTTCTGTGAGACAGATTCTTATCCAACCAACAGACCCATTTTACAGACGAGGAAACAGAGGCTTAGAGTTGGCCCTGGGTACCACACTGGATCACATGGCGGTCCAGCTCTCCATCTATGTAAGATGCTGGGCCACACACCTGGCTGAGAGGCTTTTGGGGTCCCAAACCTGAGAGGCTGCATGGGCCCCTGGGGCCAGGAGGGAGCTTTATGGATTCCTGGGGAGGGCAGTGGAGATGGAAGATGCAGACCGAGCTCACGCACATGGGCTCAAGGTCTGTCCTCCCTCAGGCCCCAGATGCCAGGCAGGATCCTCAGGAGTCTGAACTCACCTGGGTGATCCTGTTGTGGTTCGCTAGGAACATGGAAAGGTTCTGCGACTCCTGGATGGACTGCGGGTCTGCCATCTTCCGGAGGAACTGGGCCGCCCTGGAAGGCAGAGAGTGGGCCTTTCAGCAGGGACGGACCAGGACAGCTAACCTAAGCCAGGCTGGGAGGCATTCTGCTCCCATCGGCTCCAGGGATCTCATCGCTGAGGTTCGTGAGCTCCCTCAGGAGTCTCTCAGCTGAGCAGAAAGCATGCTTCAGAGCTAGTGAAGCTGTTTATGCCCCAGACAGGGCACTGAAATGCAGAGGCAAGAACACACCCCGAATCTCTGCAACCTCAGAAAGCTCAAGAGGAAGCAGCGTTCACCAGCCAGGCAGCAGTGCTGAGACGGGCTGGAGTGAATGGCCTTGGGGCCCACCGTGGTCTCCCATGAAGCTGCACAGCGACTTCCGGGAGGACCCCAGGCAGCTGCGTGGCTCTGTGTGTACTCTTTTCTTCACAGGAAACCCTCAGGGTTTTGAAGCAAAGCATTGCATGGCAAATGATAGGATTACGGATGAAGTGATGACAGGCACAGGGACCCAGATGTCCCTGCCTCACCTGGCAGCAGTGTGGCCTATACCACGATGATCCACAAGAGTCCTGGCTTAGGGACACTGATCCTGAAATCTACCCCCAGCGGCCTGTCCAGGGTAGGTCCTGACACTTAGAGGAGCGCAACTGAGCCTCCGCCAACACCAGGGACTCCACGGCTGTCAACTATCCTTTGCTACTCTGGGTGGCCGTGTCCTGCTCTCTGCAGATGACCCCAGTCTCAGCCCCTCTTCTCGGCTCACACTGGACCTCAGACTCCAAGAGGCTCAGCACGTGAGGCAGGCTTAAGCAATGCTAGCTCTTGCTGGGATTTTGCAGAAGCGTTTGGAAGGAGTAGCATTCGCTTCCTTCTTAACAGCTGCTATGGCACAGATGGAGGCAACCACAGGGCAGGGAACAGGTTGGAAAGAGAAGGCCAGCCGAGGGACCCAGACTACAACACCTGCAGGCAGGCTGGCCTGGGCTTCTCAGGTGTGCTAGCCAGGCGCTTTCTTATTTTATGCAGGCAGCTTCAAGAAAACAAGGAACAGCCAACCTATCTATGACCACCATCCTGGTCCCATAACATGGCACAGGGGACAGGAAACCTTGTGGCTCCACAGTGCAGGGACATGGGGACTGGATTGCGTCTTGAGAAAAGATCGCATTTTCTTTCTTTTTTTTTTTTTTTTAATTTTATTTATTTATTTGTTTGCTTGTTGTGTTTGTTTGTTTCTTTATTTACTCATTTGGTGGCTGGCTCAGCCTGCCCTGGTGGTGGCGCTGGCGCAGCATGTGGTGCCGGGGATCGAACTGCAGTTCCCGCAGTTGCCTGAGCCCTCCTAAGCAGGCGCTTTAGACCACTGAACCATCTCGCCGGCCCCAAAGATCGCATTTTCTAAGGAGCCAGTACTGCCTCTTATTCCTCACACCACACAGACCCAGGTCCATCTCTGCTGAGACGGGAACAGCTGCATCTGAGCCAGGGAGCAGGCCTGGGCTTTGGGACTCCGCCATTGTCCCTCCCATGGCCACAAAGAGGGACCTGGCGGGGCGCGGACACCGCTCACCGCTTATAGGCAGAGTGGTCGTTCTTGACACTGCACTTCATGTTCTTCAGCTCATCCAGGACAGCAAACATGTTGATGAACTTGCCCAGCGTCAGGAGGTAGGCCTCTGAGACGAAGTCCTTCCTCCGCTCTGCATGGCACAGCCGCTTCACCTCGCTGCAGAACCGCTCGATGGCCTTGCGCTGCAGGACACAGAGAGCGCGTGAGGCCGGGTGTCCCCCAGGCAGCCCGCTGTGGCTTCTGCCAGCAGCCACAGGTCAAGGCTGCCTCAGGGCATGCTGGGAAGGGCAAATGTGTCAGGTGGTCTCTGAGAGAAGCACTTAGATCTAAGGCTCATTTTGAGAGGGGAGCTTGGAACCTGCCTCCAGAGAGCAAAATCAATGAACTCCATGCACATTGGCTGCAAAGCACTTTGACTTATTTGTGGCTGTTGCCCCAACCGTGTCACCATACAGTAAGGAGAGAGAGGGACCAATGTAGGGTTATCCAGGGAAAGTGTGGCACTCACCTATTGCTCATTGGACACCTACTGGGTGCCAGGCACCACTCTGGGCCCTACTGGTGAGCAAGGAGTGAAATGGGCAAACACACAACATACTGCTTTAAGAGCTCTGTTTCTGTGCCCTTCACGAGGACAGACAGATTCTCTCCATCAGGACACTGCATGTGCTATGGGAAAAATAAGGGACGGGGCCTGGAAGGCTTCAAGGAGCGAGCCCTCTAAGGAGAAAGGGCACGGAAGGAATCGTGACAAAGTGATTTCTAGGAAAAGAGTCTGAAAGAGGAGGAGTCGTGCACAGGCACAACTGAGGACTGAGGGAAGTGCACAGCAGGGCCATGGTCCCAGGCATGATGGAGGCAGGGGGAGCCGGCCGCGGGCCTGGGTCGGCCTACACAGAGGGAGCAGCTGGAGCAGGGTACGGGGCTAGGCCACGACTCCTGCTGATGGGAATGTGCAGACTCTGAGTGAGGGGACTGGAGAGACACAGAGGCCCTGGAGCAGGCAGCACGGACTTCAGGGTGATTCTCAAGGGTCACAGTGGCTACAGAAGTGAGCTGAGGGGGTAGGAGACATGGAAGCAGGAGATGAGCTCTTGCTTGCTTGCCTATTTATTTATCTATTTATTTATTTATTTATTTATTTATGGTTCAGCCTGCCCTGGGGGTGGAGCTGGTACAGCAAGTGGTGCCAGGGATCAAATCAAGGTCCCTGTGGTTGCCCAAGCTTTCCTAAGCCGGTGCTTTAGACTGCTGAGCCATCTCACCGACCCCAAGGATGCTGCACTTAAGGGACTTGATAGAAGATTCACTAATGCCACTGCTAGAGGAAATGAAGACCTACGTTCACAGAAAGACTCGCACACAAATGATCCTGTTTTGTTCCTCATAGCCCTAAAGTGCAGAAAACTCACTTAACAAGTGATGCACACTTGAAATGCCAGCACTCGTGCGGCTGAGGCAGCAAGATCATCTCAAGTTCTAGGCCAGCCTGGGCTACACAGCGAGTTCAAAGCCTGCCTGAACTACAAAGTGTCCCTGTTTCAAAAAAAATCAACCCACTGAAGAAAGAAGGGGAAAAAGAAACCAAAATGCAAATAGAACATAGCACGGACAGAGAATCATACAGAATTCCATCATAAAAAGGAATTAAATTCTGACATGGGCTACCACGGGGGTGGCCCTCAGAAACATTGTGCTACTGTAAGAAGTTCAATGCAAAAGGCCACAGACTGCACAATCCGTTTATAGGAGACACCTGACAGGCCATCGGATAGAGGTGTAATGCAGGTGGGTGCTTCCTAGGGGTAGAGGTTCTGGAGGGACAACCAGGCGATGGCCAAAGCTCCTCTCGGTGGAGAAGAAGGCGTCCCAAAACTGACTGCAGTGATGAGCGTGTCATCCTGTGGGTCTAGTGCAAGCTGCTGCACTGTGCGTGCTAAACCGGTGAAGTGAATGGGGCGCAAACTGTGTCTCGATAAAGCGGCTGTGTGTTTGCATGGGCAGCGGGCCACAAGCAGTAAGAGGCCACTGCAGTGATCCACAAGTGAGCAAGAGCAAGAGAAAGAAGAGAAGGGAGTGAGGGAGAGAGGGAAGAGAAGGCTGGGGCTGAAGATGAAGATGTGAGTGCTGAGCTGTGAGCTGCCCACATGGCTCAGGCCCCACCCACCAGGCTTCCTTCCCAGCGAGGACCAAGCCGGCCCACGCAGGCTCCCGCTGACGTTGAGTCCGATTAAGCTTTCTGCAGTGATGACAAAGTTCCAGGCCATCACTGTCCAATGCGTAGCTGCTTACCTATCGCATGGGCCACTGGGCACTTAGAGTGTGCCCTATGCCTTTGAGGACCCAAACTTGAATTTTATTTTGATTTTTATGTCTGCAGCCACAGGCAGGGAGGGCTTCAGTCCCAGACAGCATGGCTCTGAGCCATCTGACTGGCTCGTCCATGGCCTCTGACATCTCCCCTCTCTTGAACCCGCTGTCCAAGGAGAATCGAGGCTCGAGGAAGGCAGGCAGCGGTGCGAAGCGCAGTGGCTGGGGTGTGCTCAGCCGGCTCTGCAGTGGCTCGGCCTAGCTGTCTTCACACAGACCCCCTCTTGCCCTTGCCCCCACTGAGCTTCGAGCCAGGCGTCAGCCCAGGGAAACACCCAAGGGTGTCAGGGAGCTGAAGCAGCTCTCGGAGCACGGTGAGTGGCAGAACCGTAATCTGACTCGGTGCAGCTGCTGACCCAGGGCTATGCTGGTGACTCTGTGGCTCCATCACCCCATCTCACCTCCCACCTACCAGGGAGCGGCCCCGTGTAGGGTTCAGTGTAGACTCTAGCACTCCAGAGCCTCTATAGGAAGCTCAGCTCCCCAGGGGGACACGCAGAGGGTACATCCCATGCAAACATGATGTTCAGTCACTCACCCTGAGCTACGAATGTGCTTACCTTAATTTTACCCTATGGGTTTCTGCAACTTCCAAAGTGACCACGACAATGACCTGTCCACGAAGTGCTTCTCCTGTGATCTCGGCCCAGCTAACCTCCACCCTTAGGTGACACTCCTAGGAACCCCTGGCCCTCTCTTCTCGCCTCCTCTAAATGGCTGTTCTTACAGTTCCTGACTGGCTCCCCTGCTGTCCTCCCTCAGCCTCAAGCTGTCCCCCAACTCTCATCTGTGTCTCACAGAGCAGTCCGATGTTATAAAACCTCAGATCAGATTAGGCCATCAAAAGCTACTGGGGACTTCCCGGGCCACTGGAATAATATCTCACAGCCCTGCAGGGCCCCATGGAGAGGCTTCCTGTCTCCTCTGACACCCCCTTGCACCACACCCTCACAGCTGAGACTCTGCAGCCTGCCTGGCCGCCCTCTGTTTCCTGAACACACTGAGCTCTTGGGGCCTCCGAGCATCGGCCTCCCTCACGCTGCCCTCTTCCTAGAGCTTTTCCTCCTGACCATCACATGGCTGCTCCTCTCACACACACAACTCTCGGCTCTCAGCCACTTCCTGAGAGGCCGTCCCTGAAGCCATACCGCTCTGTAGACATGCTACCACCCATGTCCTCTGTCAACTTTATTTTACATGCAACCCTTGACAGGCCCTGAAAATGTATTGTCCATTTTTTACTGCCAATCTCTCCTTATGCCCAAAATCTACTAACACACTCCCTAGGATGTCTAATGGTTGAAAACTGTGGTGCAGGTTTAAATTTTTAAAATTTATGGCAATAAAAGACACGCAGCCATTAATTCCCTTCAAAGGCCTCCCGTTTGTCTCTGTCATTCTTGCCACTACAGGAGTGGCTCTGGAAGTCCTCTTTGCTGGGTTTTGAGCTGTCCCACCACAGTTGCCACAGTACCCTGAACTGACACAAAATTTTTGTCCTTCCTGGTCATTTTGACTTGGAGAAAGGGCCGGAGGTTCGTGGTTCCAGATCCATGAACAGGGTAGATAAGGAGGCACTGTCACGTTCCACAAGCCCGACTGTCCACTGCACGACACTTGGTAGCAATATGCACCACACATCTTATCCTATTTCATAAGGACACTCAGGAAATAGGAGCACCAGAAGTGCTTCAGAAAGCGGCAGACCATGACTTGCCCGAGGGCAGGCACCTGCCTGTCTGCCCTGCAGACCCAGAGGTGAGTGGGCAGCTCTTAAAAAAGAACTGCTACAATCTTCAAAGTGATTGCTCCAATTACAAGATATAGCCATGCAAAGTGGATCTAACAATTTCTGTACCATTTTTTTTTAAATCATTTTGCTCTTACTTATTATTCCCTTTAGAATAAAACAAAAAAGAAATCAGCTATGCAAAGTTAAGATTAAAAGACATAATAACAGTTGCTGGGTGAATCAATAACCCAGCACAACACACAGGCCCAGTTCCCAGGGTCGGAAGTGCGGGCATCTCCCAGGTCTCCCAGTGTGGACCCATCCCGGAGCTCACCTGGAAGTACATGAATTTCATGAGCTTGCTGACCTCTGGCTCCAGCACCTCCACAGTCTTCTCATAGATCTCCACTCGGTTGGGCTGCTCATTGCACTTGACCTGTGGGCATGGAGAGGCTCACTATGCTGGGTGGCCCGGGCAGGCCTTGCCAGCAACAAGGCCTGCCTTATTCTCGTGCGTGCTTCACTGGGGGTGATAGCTGCCGTGGCTGTCCTAGTGGGAGGAGCCATGGTAGCTCTGGGTGGGTGGAGGAGGAGGTGGGGAAGGGAGGTGGGGGGGGAGGGGTAGGGGATGGAGGGCAGGAGTAATCCTTAGGGATTGGCTGCAAAAAGATGCCAGCTGGGCCAGGACCAGAGCCCTTCCTCCCTCTTTGTGCTCTGTGCATGGATCCTACAGAGCAGATCCAAGGGATCTATATGCATTGCCTCCTTTGCTTCTTTATTCTAGCAGGAGAGAATTACCATGCTCTGAATACGGCTGGTGCCAAGTCCCCGTAACCATCCCCAAGGCCAGTCCTGGCCAAGTAAGATGTGCTATGAAGAAACCCATTTTTCCTGCCCAAGGGTTTTTGACCACCAATAACAAGAAAATCACAGGTGTTCCTACAGCACACGCCCAAACCTGCGCACATGCTGAGGGGGCCTAAACACTGCCAAAGGCAGGCGTGAGGATAATCTTCCTAACTGCTTAGAAATTCTCAAAATGGTAGCTTTTGAATAATATCCATCAGTGGATGGTTAAATGGATAAAACGATACAATTATATGTCATTATGAACTGACGGAAGGAATGAGATAGATCGACATACATTGTCATCACCCACAGGAGAATAAAGTTACACAACAGCAAGTCTAATCTGATCACAAAACTGTGCCTAAGTGTTTGCACTTAATTCAAGCCAGGAAATCAGAAAGGGAGCAAGACCAGCTGCCACCAGTAGAGCAGAGAGCCTTTAGGACGAGGGCTAGGCGGAAGCGGGCAGAACCGCCTCTGTTTTATTTTGCACACTCAGGGCTTCTTTTTGTCACAATGGAATCCAACAGTTCTATGACAATGACAATGATGGGAATAAAAATATCTGCTCCAACTTCAAGAAGTCAGTGGAATAAAGAATTCAGCAGAAAAAAATGGCAGAACACTATAGAACAGTATCATACTTTTGTAAAGGAGACAATGTACAAAATAATATTTATGCCAGGGAAAAGGCCAGAAAAATGTGCAGCCGAGTGTTCGGCATGATCATCCGATGGCCGAAGGCAGGCTTTGGAGGAGGGTGCAGAGGTGGAGGGTTTACTTTATACAGTTCAGCACACACAGCACCTGAAATAAAATACTGTTTCTACTGTCTACGAGGGAATATTCCCTGGGCACTGCCATGGGTCTCACAGGAAGTCCTCTGAATGACCTCCACATGCTTCCTTGAGTCAGAGGCCCTGATTTACTCCTTCCCGAAGGGAGGCTCAGCTGACACTGTGGGGCGCGGCAGGTGGTAGTGACGTCAGCGGGAGGGGTCTCACCTGGGGGATGGCCCGGGAGCAGCTGCGCCAGGTGTACAGCATGACCGCATACTCGTGTCCTTCTTCCAGCATCTCATTCTGAAAGGACAGCATGGCTCAGAGGGAGGAAGTGGGCCTCCGAGTCAGCAGGTGTCCACTGGCTTCACCCACGCCATTCAGCGTGGACTCCGCATCCACACAGCCCTGGGGTGCTTACCAGAGACACCAGGCAGGCCCTGGGGCCCTCCCTGGGCCTTGCCCCCCCAACCCCTGGATAAAATCACATGGCCTTCAGTATGAGAACAGACCTAAATCTTCCCACTCAGAGGCCCCAAAACAGGCCATATTTTCTGAAGAAGATGGATGGCCATTTCTGGAAGAAAGAAGCAGGTCTGTGTGTGCCCGCAGGAAAAGGTATCCTGGAGACAGTATAAGAGAAACAGAGCTTGGGAAAACCGCATGTGCCATAGGGAAGTTAAGACTAAAATAAAAGGCAATAATTATG
>PVKN010034822.1:0-11763 GCA_004027915.1 Capromys pilorides
ATGGCATATGTCTGTAACAAAATAATGCTATATATAGGCTTCAACGTAAACATTTTAAGTGTTACTAAAATACAAATTTTAGCTTCCTAAGAAGGAGGGAAGTTATTCTCAGTTTAATCTATCATAAGAATTTCACCCAAAATTCTACTGCATAAGTGTAACAAAATTATCCAGAAAAATTATAATACTTACTTGCTGAGATCAACGCAACATTTTGCAAGCAGGTATTTACACTGTGGTGTAGTACAACTGTGGCCTTTCAACAGTCTATATGCTTTGTATGCCTTTCCTGAGCGGTAGTAACAGGTTGCCAGCAAAAACAAGGCTTCTTCTGAGTGTACTAGGAACAGATATTTAAAAAAAAAAGAAATTGAACATTGTTCAGCACAATGAATGATAACCAGTTTATCTGGCAATAAAGTTTTGGAATGAAAAATTATGAAATTGTCTAATCTAACATAACCATTACTGATTTAAATTTGAATTATTAAGAAGTATGTTACTGATAGAAAAGTTAATTCTCCAGCTCCTGATTATCTTAATCATACAAGGAATGGAAAAAATAATACAATGAAGACAGCCATGGTACTCTGTGTAGATCCCTAAGACACCCTCTATCTTTTAAAAGGATTATTAGTAAAGTAGTATCTTGTTTTTAGGCAGAACTTTTTAAATACACCCTATAGTACTATGAAAGTCAAATTTCACTAGAAAGAAAAACTGAGGATAAGTAAAACTATTAATTTGAAATAATTTCCCATTAAGAAGATCAGATACAAAGTTTCTTCCACCACATGCACCCATACTAAATTATACTCAAGATGAAAAATGTCAGGTTTGGTGGCATGTGCCTGTAATTTCAGCACTTGGGGGGCTCAGACAGGAGGACTGCTGTGAGTTTGAGGCCAGCAGTCTGGGCTACAAAGTTTAAGGCCAGCCTGAACTACATAGCAAAACTTTGCTTCAAAAAGACAAAGGGCCAGGAATTTGGCTCAGTAGCATTAAGCACCTGCCTGGAAAAAATGCAAGGTCCTGAGTTTGATCCCCTGTACTGCCAAGAAAAAAGAAAAATTTTCTACCTTATGAGTACACATATTATTTTAACATTCAATAGTCTTTATAGTAATAATTAAATTGTTCTCCAATGCTAAGAGTTGAGATATTCAATGACCTGTGCCCTATCCCTTACATTAGAAATACCCCTTCTGGGCTGGGGAGATAGCTCAGCAGTCTAAGCCCCTGCCTGGCAGGCACAAGGACCTGGGTTTGATCCCTGGTAACACATGCTGTGATGGCTACCCAAACTGGCATAGCTGGAGAGGCTAAAATAGGAAGATTACTATGAGTCTGGGCTGTGTAGCAAGACCATGTACCAAATAAATACAAGATTTTAAATTAAAAAAAAAAAATAAGTACCCTCTCCTTTCTCAATGAAATGTGGCAGTACTTCCCTCCCCGTTTACCCCGTATAACTTCCAACCCAACTATTATTCCATGTCTGTTGTCTTCACAATCTCCTACCAAACTGGATGAGAATCTACAGAGGTGACAATAAGATCTGAAAAAAAGGCTAAACCACAAATCTGCATGTGATAACCCTAACCAAACTGAGTAAGAATCTATAGAGGTGACAAGATCTGAAAAAAAGGATAAATGACAAATCTGCGTGTGATAACCCTAGCAGTTTAACCAATATTCTTAAGTTTTCAAGGTGTGGTCCCCATACCAGTGATAGTATGACTTTGAAATTTGCTAAAAATGAAAATGTTGTGCTCTCCTCCAGATCCCTACATCAGGAGCAGGGAGTAGCAATAGTTAACGATTCTTCAGGTGATTCTGGGACAAGCTAAAGTTAGAAAACTACTGTTCTTTTATTTACTTTTTGAGCCAGGGTCTTGCCATGTTGTCCAGGCTGGCCTAAAAATCACTATGCAGTCTAGGCTGGCCTCAAACTTGCACCAATCCTCATGCCACAGCCTCCTAAATGCTGGGGTTATAGGTGTGCACCACCACACCTGCCTGATAATTACTGTTCTACAGTACAAGAGAAACTTGCTACATTTTCCTGAAAAGTTAGCTTGATTCCAAGATTTAGGAGAGAAGTTGAAATTTTACTCTTTGTAAAACCCAACAGAACCCTGTGTTATCTTAAACCTCATTTATTTATTTATTTGTGTTCTGGCTGGCTCAGCCTGCCCTGGGGTGGGGCTGGCACAGCATGTGGTGCCGGGGATCGAACCGCAGTCCCTGTGGCTGCCTAAGCTTGTCTAAGCAGGAGCTTTAGATCACTGAGCAATCTCGCTGGGCCACCCTGTGTTATCTTAAAATCTATCATGAACTACTAGTGTAAAATAACAATACATAGTTAAACAAATAGTACATAAAATTATGGAATATGAACAAGATGTGTAAGCACAGAAAATGATGAAACAGCTTTACTTTGTTAAGAACAGATTATTAATTTCACTGAACTACAATGCTAATTTCATGAGTTAGTGACTTCATTTAGATTTTTGCAAAGGTCTATTTTTCTGTTGCCTTACAAATAAAATTTTTTAGAATTACTGTTTATACTAATAAGTAATTTTTCTAAAAATCCCTTTAACTTCTAGCCACTGTAGTGCTTAACATGTAATACTGAAAGGTCCAAATTCAATCTCCCCTTTTCAATCCTCCCTCCAATGAGGCACTCTCTCTCATACTCAGAGTAGGCTTCAAAAGTGGAAATTTTTGTGTGCGCGTGCATACTAGGGATTGAACTCAAGACCTTATACTAGACAGGCAGGCACTTGTGCCACTGAGCTAAATTCCGGGCCCTGGAAATAGTTTTTGAATGGAAGGCCAAAATAAGAAGGCTTGCATATTCCATATATACTTTTATCAAACAGGCATATAAACTAGTCTTTCAATGTTTGCTGGGGAGATACCTCAGTAGGATAAGTGCTTGCCTGGCAAGCACAAGATCCTGAGTTTGATCCTTGGTACTGCACAACAACAATAAAATACATTCCTAGCCTTTTGGGCTGGGAGATAGCTCAGTGGAATAAGTGCTTGCCTGGCAAGTACAAGGTCCTGAGTTCATTCCCTGGTACTGAAAAAAAAAAGTGGAGACAACTATGTGATTTTCAATGTTTAAAACTATCTGGAGTTCCCTACTTTGTAATGCTTCATAATCTATTTTTTTTTTTATTTTTTTTTAAATTTTATTTATTTGTTTGCTTGTTGTGTTTGTTTGTTTCTTTATTTATTTTGTGGCTGGCTCAGCTTGCCCTGGTGGTGGGGCTGGCGCAGCATGTGGTGCCGGGGATCGAACCGCAGTCCCTGCAGTTGCCTGAGCTTTCCTTAGCAGGCGCTTTAGACCACTGAACCATCTCGCCGGCCCTGCTTCATAATCTAAATTGAATATTTTTTTAAAACAATGAGCAAGATTTAATCCTTTTTTTTTTTTTCTCACTTGAAGTAATGAGAATTAAACCCAGTCAACACTGAGCCACCCTGCCCTGTCATTGAGAATGTCTTACTATTTATTTCAGGCCAGCCTTGAACTCACTGTATAGCCCAGGATGGCCTTAAACACATAATCCTCCTGCCTCAGGGTCCCAGAGTGCTGGAAGTACTAGTGTTGCCACCACAGCCAGTTTATCTTTTATATTCTTATATGAACTACAGCAGTCTCCTTTTACCTATGGATGGCTATTACATTCTAAAACCATCCAGCAGATATATTAAATCACAAATCGTGCTGATCAGTTGTTTTGGACTGTGAAAAATTTGCACAATTTTATTAGCTGAACATCCCTATTATAAACCCCCCTCCCCGATTTTCTAAAATCTGAAACTTTTTGGATGTTATAAAACTGAAAAGGAGGAAGAGAGAGAATGCATCACAAAGTATTAAAAAAAAAAATCTGAAAAGCCACTGTATTAGATTAAGCTGGTGAAAGAGAACTTGAAAAAGGCTTCCTACATGCCAGAAACTAGTAGATTATTTACACATATTATATATAATCCTTGAAATTATGTTTTAAATAGGTATTGTGCTTTCTTTAAGGATAAGAAAAATGAGGGTCAGAATAACTTGCCTAAGATCAAATAGCTAATGAATATGAGTTGAGATTCTCTCTCTAGTCAATTCTGTTATTCTTTCTTACGGTCTCAGGCAGGCAATAAATCTTGTAGGAAAAAGACAAATGGGTGACAAGAGGTTAGTTGAGACAGAAAAATCATTTTAAGAATTTATCTTACAGGGCTGGTGAGATGGCTCAGCGGTCTAAAGCGTGTGCGTCGGAAACTTTAGGCTCACCACACGGACTGCAGCTCGATCCCAGGCACCCCGCCCCCCAAGGAAGGCTGAGCCGGCCATAACACAAATACATGACGTTTAAAAAAAAAAAAAAAAAAAGAACTTATCTTACAGAAGACCATATTCATCAACTTCTTAGCCTACTGAATGTTTTCCTCAAAACATAAGTTAGAATGAGTGGCATAGGATACTGAGCGAGGAGTCAAAGAGGTTACACTTGTCTATTAATTCTGATCAACTGATACTGAACATTATTGAGCAAAATTTTTAGGATGATTCAGTGGAAATGAGAAGTGTGCTGCATTAGTGATGACATCTACAGCAGCAAATCGGAATAGCAGGTATTTACTATAAGATGTAAAATGTAACTTGACAGATTTACTGTCTGTGGGCACTGTTATTAAGTTTTTAAAGGTATAAAATAGTAACAGAAATGTCTATGTCATAGGATTATTAAAATTAAGAAAATAGGTGCTGAGACAGCTTATATGCTTGCTGGACATGCATCAGGTCCTGAATTCAATTCCCAGTACCAAAAAAATTAAGAAAATAATGTTAAGTACTCAGATTACCTAGTATAGTAAGGAATCAATAAATGGTATAATATTGTCATCACTACTGAGCATTAAAACTAAAAATTTCCCTCACAGAAATATAGTTAAGGAGCTGGGCATGGTGGCACACACCTGTAATCCCAGCACTCAGGAGGCAGAGGCAGAAGGATCACCGCAAATTTCAGGGCAGCCTGGGCTGCATCACAATACCCGTCTCAAAACACACACATGCATGCATGTATGCATGTAAGCAAACAAAGAAAGTTAATTAGCTGGTCCTGGTGGCACCCGGCTGTAAGTCCAGCACTCCAGAGGTTAAAGATGGAGGATTGCTGTGATTTCAAACCCAGAAATACAGTCAAAATAGTTAGGTCCTATACTGAGAGGTATTAACATACTAAGCAATTTTCCATTCAGGCTTAGACAGAATGTGAATTAAACAGCTTCATGTGGACTAATCTAGGAATCCTTGCCATCAAATTTATATGGGAAGATTTAACCAGTGAAATTCTAAATGTGTAATTCTAAATTCACAATGTTTAGAAGGTCAACTCTAATAGAATAGACTCAACCTCCTTCCCTTTTTTGTACCAGGAAATGAACTCACCACCTCAAATTTGCCTGACAGGTGCTGTACTAGAGCTATAGTCCTGGCACCTTCCTTTTCTTTCTTGCTGAGGATCAAACCCAGGGCCTTGTGAGCATTTTGGGCAAACACTACACCACTAGATAAACAACCCTAGCTAGCCCTACCAAGCTTTCAGAAGCAATTTTTAAAAATTACAACTAGGAACATAAGACAGCAAAACATGGGGGTAGCCTAGGCATCAATTAAAATGCATTTAAATAAACTGCGGGGCTGGTGAGATGGCTCAGTGGTCTAAAGTGTGGGCTCACCTCAAAGACTACGCCTCGATCCCAGGCACCACATGCTATGCTGCCCCCGCCCCCCAGGGATGCCTGAGCCAGCCATAACACAAACAAATACATGACGTTTAAAACATAAAATAAACTTTAAAAATAAATAAATAAATTATGATATACCTTACTTTTGCATAATGAAGTGGAATAGGGTAACCCATTATGTTTTGTTTTTAAGCCATCTCTTCTCACCCTTCTAAATCATTGGAACCTTAAACTCTTGCTGCAGGGTCTCTTCCATTCTCCTCACTGAACTCTTATTCTCCCCAAGTTAGCATCAAAGGGATACAAATTTCCTTGTATGCCTCACAACTGGCTGTACAGTCATTCGAATCAAGGTAAGGTTGAGTTCTGCTTTACTTCTCCATATAACTCCAAACATCACTTCTTGTCCTTTTATAAAATCCCTTGTTGGTGAAGTTCATACCTTCTCAAAACTCTTCTTATGAAACAATACTCCATTGATGAAAGACTTTTACACCTGGTTTGTGGTCTTTCTCTCCTAAATTAATGTCGTATAATCTCCTAAATCAATAAGTTATGGCGGTGCACACCTGTAATCTCAGCCTCTAGGAAGCTGAGGCAGGAGGATCATTGCAAGTTGAAGATCAGCCTGGTCTACAAATAGCCTGAACTGCACACAATGAGACCCTATCTCGAAGGAAGGAAGGAAGGAAGGAAGGAAGGAAGGAAGGAAGGAAGGAAGGAAGGAAGGAAGGAAAAAAGAAAAAAAAAAAGAAATTTTAAGGGCCAGGTATATAGTTCAGAAGCCCAGTATCTACCTGGCAAGCGCAAGGTCATAACTTCAAGTCCTGGGGCTGGTGAGATGACTCAACAGTCTAAGGCACCTGCTTAGGCAAGCTTAGGCCACGCCAGGGACTGCAGTTTGATCCTGGGCACCACACGCTGCACCAGCTCTACCCCCAGGGCAGGCTGAGCCGGCCATAATATAAACAAAACAAAACATAAAATTCAATTCCTAGGGCTGGCGAGATGGCTCAGTGGTCTGAAGCACCTGCTTAGGCAAGCTTAGGCAACCCCAGGGACCATGGTTCGATCCCCAGCCCCACATGCTGCGCCAGCCCCACCCACAGGGCAGGCTGAGTGGCCATAATATAAATAAATAAATTTTTAAAAAAATTCAATTCCTGGTATCAAAATCAAACAAACAAAACCAAGTCAACAGGGGGGCCAAATAGTTCAGCAGATTAAAGTGTAGGGGCTGGGGACTACATTTCTGGGCCTGCCTACATGACTCGTGAGGGGTGGGGGTGTGTGTGTGTGTGTGTGTGTGTGTGTGTGTGTGCGCGCGCGCGCACTGAGTCAGTAATTGAGACTGGGTGTGGTGGCATGACTGTATTCTCAGTTCTTGGGAGGCTATAAATAGGTGGATTACTATGAGTCTGATCTACCAGTGAGACCCTGAACACCCTGTACATCCTTCCCTAAAATATAAAAAACCTCAAAACAAAACAAACAAAAAAATGAAATCAACAATATCCAGAATTTGGCACCAGGTCTTTATCCTCGCTTAATGACCAGCCTCCTCACTTTTAACTTTTCCTAACCTACATCTTATCTATATTCTCAATATTCTTATCTCTTGTCCTTTTATGAAACATGTCTGATAAGCTACTAATTATCAATCTTCTTAATTTTTGCAGTTGGGCTACCAAGCACAAACTACTATGTAAAGGTCAGACCTGAGCAGAAAGATGCAAGCGTCAATACAAAATACCCTAAAAATAACCCTTACCTACAAACAGTAAAAGTAAAAATTATTGGCAAATAAGAAAAACTATAAATAAGCACAACAATAACAACAAAGCAATAATTTTGGGGGGATAAAAACTATTCTTAATATGTCCTTAAGATGTTAATACTCTAGAGTTACATGGCCACAAGTCAACGCTGATTAAAACCTATGTAATTTCAAAGCAGTAATAAAATGCACATAATAAAAGAAAAAAAAAGGGACTGGTGAGACAGCTTAGTGGTCTAAAGGGCCTGCTTAGGTAAACTTATGCAAGCAAGCAAGCTTAGGCAAGCATAGGGACCACAGTTCAATCCCTGGCACCACATGCCATGCCAGCCCCATCCCCAGGGCAGGCTGAGCCAGCCACAAAAAAAAAAGAACAGAGCCTGGGTGTGGTGGTGCACACCCAACAACCCAGTAGTTGGAAGCTAAGGCAAGAGGACCGCCATATTTGAGGCCAACTTGGGCAACTGAGTAAGGTTCTGTCTTAAAATTTAAAGCAAAGTACCACACAACCACCCAGAATGATGGTCATGCCTGAAATCCGAACCAACTGGAGGCTGAGGCAAAAAGATAACGAATTTGAGCTCAGTGTGGGCAGCTTTGCAAGGCCTGGTCTCAAAAAATAAAAAGAACAAACAAAAGGCTGGAGATGAAGTTCAAGTGTAAAGGCTTCAAGCCCCAACACCACATAAAAAAAAAAGTAGAGGCAGAGATGTAAGCTTGTCTAGCCTTACTAACACACATATACTTAACTAATGGGGACAGAGGAGAGATTCTGGATGGAGAGCCAAATATTTAAAAAATTTCATATAAAACAATTAAGGGGCCTAGGGCTGTAGATCAGTGGTAGAGTGCTTGCCCAGCATGCAAAAGGTCCAAAGTTCAATCCCCAGTATCACACACAAAAAACCCCACAAAGAACAACAACAAAAATTAATGGCTGGGGCCGGCGAGATGGTTCAGTGGTCTAAAGTGCCTGCTTAGGAAAGCTTGGGCAACTGTAGGGACTGCGGTTCGATTCCCAGCACCACATGCTGCGCCAGCCCCACCACCAGGGCAGGCTGAGCCAGCCACAAAATAAATAAAGAAACAAACAAACACAACAAGCAAACAAATAAATAAAATTAAAAAAAAAAAAGTTTAAAAAAAAATAAAACAATTAATGGCTGGGATGCGGCTCCCAGTTCACTGATGGAGTGCTGGTTTATGACAGCCTGGGTTCAACTGCCAATATCGCAAACAAAACAGTAATAACAAAAACCCAAGTAAACTACTATGTGGGAGGGAAAAAAATCACCACTATTTAATAAATAATACTGAATAAATTTAGTAATAATGTGAAATAAAAGCAACTTTGGCTCATTTCTTACTCGATATGCTATTACAAATTTTTTTTTTAATTTTTATTTTATTTATTTATTTATTTGCTTGTTGTGTTTGTTTGTTTCTTTATTTACTTATTTTGTGGCTGGCTCAGCCTGCCCTGGTGGTGGGGCTGGCGCAGCATGTGGTGCCGGGGATTGAACCGCAGTCCCTGCAGTTGCCTGAGCTTTCCTAAGCAGGCGCTTTAGACCACTGAACCATCTCGCCGGCCCCTATTATAAATTCTTGAGCACTTTTAAGCTATCAATACATTTAGTATAGATGTAAAAACATAAACTTCCAGCTATTAAGCAATCAAAAGGAGAAATTATAAATGCCAAAGACGATAAATTCATATACATTAAAAACTTCAAATATTATAATAAATCAACAGAATTAAGACTAAAAAGCAACAATCTGCTAGGTGTAGTGACACGTGCCTGTAATTGCAGTGCTGAGGAGGCTGAGGCAAGAGGATTGCATGAATTTGAGGCTAGCCTAAAGTATACAATGAGACCCTGTCTCAAAAAAACAAAAGCAACTATCTGAGGCACATATGCAGTAAGTAGCTCACAGAAATGAAAATAAAGCTAAAGCAAACAATTAAGAAATTATGTAGGATGCCTACCAAGTATAAAAATCTAAGATACTTCTCATGTAAGCAAAAACATTTCAATAGCCAAATCTGACACCAACAAGACCACGAAGGAAAAGTATATTCTTATAACACTGGTCGATACTTCAGTTCACCACGCATTTCTTTGCTGGATTAAAAACTAGACAAAAGGTGATCTGTTGTAGAACTAATCATAATTTTAATATGTAAATTCTATTTTAAAAGTACAATGTAAAGAGGGCCAGTGCGGTAGCTCAGAGGTTTAAAGCACCTGCTTATGCAAATTTAGGCAGGCTTGGGGACTGTAGCTCAATTGCTGGCCCCACATGTTGTGATGTCTGAGCTGGCCAATTAAAAAAAGCATTAAATGTAAAGAAAAGCGGGGAGCCAGGCGTGGTGGCACAAGCCTATAATCCCAGCACTTGGGAGGCTGAGGCAGAAAGATTAGTGTGAGTTAAAGGCCAGCTTGGGCTACAAAAGTGAGCTCAAGGCCAGCCTGAACTGCATAGTGAGACCCTGTCTCAAAAAGACAAAAAAAAAAAAAGAAAAAAAAAATGGGAGGGTCACAACTATCTGTATCACCATATTAGAAAAAGAATTATAATTTAAAGACAAAATAGGAATTACCAGAGTAATGCTTACTGAGCATTTATTACCTTGCCAAATGGCTGTGCCAAGTGTTTTCAATATGCTTTCGCATTTCAATTCTATGAAGGAATTATTTTTATTTTATAAATGAAAAAATCTGGAATGCTCAGACATCAAATAACTTGTCAAAGCTTACACAAATGTAAGTGATAAGGTTACATTTTGTAGCATAGTTATAGAATCTAATATCATGAAGTTTGCTTCAGAATACTGACTGTTCTAATGGAAGACAAACTCAGACAGAAAACCCTAGATTAGAAAAGGATAAAGTAAATCATAGTCTATAAATCTGACTCTACACTTATTAAAGTAACATGCTTATTATTATTAACATGAAGGTAGCCACAAAGATAACATTTTTATGAAGTAGTGTTAATCATGAAGAAAAACAGTGACATGTAAATTCTTGTTAGCCATAGAAAATGACAGAGGTTTGTTTACTATGGTTCTATAGAAATGAAAAGTTGCAAACCTTCTGCATACAGTCGTTCTGCGAGGAAAACTGCATCTCGGTAAGCATAGTGGTTTAGTGCTTGCCATATAGCAGCCTGTAAGTGTAAGAAAAAAACACATAAATATATGTACACACAGTTTCAAAGTTATTCTCAGCATAGCACAGAGCCTTAAAACATAATGCTACAGCTTATAATATCTCGAATTCAAGTGATAAACCCCCAATCCCATACAGCAAATGCCACAGTATGTTAGATAAGGCTCTTCAGGTATGGCTCCTAAACACCTACATTTCCCAACACTGCATGGCCTTTCATACTTCTGTACTTTTGTACCTCCTTTTCCTTCATAACAATGTTGACGCCTTCACCACCCTTCCCCAATAATTTGCCCATCTCTAAAGCTCTAGCTTAACTACTACGCACTCTATAAAGCTTTCTTGGCTCTTTTCTAACCATTTCTTAACACACCACATTATAATTGTTTGCTTATAGGTCTGCCTACCCTACTAAACTGCAGGTTCTTAATCACTTTTCATGATACACATTAAAGAGATGTTCAAATTACATAGTCATTCCACAAAAACTTCACCTACTACTTTAAATGCTACCAACTTACATCACTCAAAGAAGCACACTAAAATGCAAAATGAGTAAAGTTACAAGAGGGTTAACCTTTAACCTATTTGGATTAAGCTATTAAGAGTTATAAAAAAAAGATCACATAGCGCCAGTTGGGCGTGGTGGCACATGCCTATAATTCCAGCATTTGGGAGGCTGAGGCAGGAGGATTGGTGCGAGTTTGAGACCAGCTTGGGCTACAAAGGTGAGCTCAAGGCTAGCCTGAACTGCATAGCGAGACCCTGTCTCAAAAGAGTTATAAAAAAATAGAGCATATAAAAGACATAAGAGCAATTTAAGTTAATATAACCAAAAGCCCCTAAGACCTATACACTAAGCACCCATCTCAAGAAATAAATTATCAGCCCCAGGCATGATGGCGCACACCTTGTAATCCCAGTATTTAGGAGACTGAGGCAGGAGGATGTTGAGTGTTTGAGATCAGTCTAGGCTACAAAACGAGCTCAAGGCCAGGCTGAACTGCCTAGCAAGACCCTGTCTTAAAACGGCAAAAAAAAAAAAAGCAA
>PVKN010034823.1:0-11758 GCA_004027915.1 Capromys pilorides
TAGTTTTACTGTGTTCACTTACTACATTTGCCATTTTGTATTTCTTTCAGCCCTTAAAAATATTTTGTTTTCAGATATTTGATAGCTTTTTGATGGCTTGGACATTTTGCAAAATTTAAGATGGTAGTATTCTCTGGGCATGCCCAGAGGATTTTACATTGTTGTTTTCATTTAATTAACTTTTAGTAGTTTCTCTCAGTGCTGAGCCAAATCTCTGATGCCCAGATTTAAGGAAGAAAATTTGATTTAGCTCACAGTTTGTGGAAATTTCAGTTTACACTTGGCTGGTTCCAAGATGGGCAGCACATGGCAGAGGACAACAGCTCATGGCAGCAAAAAGCAGCAAATCAGCAACAAGAGCAAGAAGGGAGAGGTATGGAGATGCAGGCTTCTTTTCCTGCCTTGTATTGTACCTACCCCAGAGCAGGTGTGGGACTCACACCCATAATCCAGCACTGGATTGTAAATCAACCATTAACTCTAGGAGCCTGCCCTGGGCCTGTATGAGGCTGTGTGGGCCATCCAGACACAAACCGTAATGTTTGGTTTCAATGAGTTTTTAAATATGTAGGTATTTATTCACTTTTAGATAATTGGATATCACTATTTCTTCACATATTTTGCCTTTTCTCACCATTTATCTTGCTTAGACATAAGATTATTTTTATTTATTTATTTATTTATTTATGTATTGATGGCCGGCTCAGCCTACCCTGGGGTTGGGGGTGGCACAGCATGTAGTGCCAGGGATCAAACCATGGTCTCTGTGGTTGCCTATGCTTTCTTAAACAGGTGCTTTAGAACGCTGAACCATCTTGGCATCCCTGGTATTAATTTATGAATGCTTGAAATTTTATGCACAATTTCACTTTTTTCTCTTTTGATTACTTGATTTTTATAAATTAGACTTCAGTTTCATTTTTTCTTTTATGTATTCTTTCTCCCAAAAATATAAGTTATGATTCCTCATTTCAGATGTTTTTCAGTTGCCGATTTAATTTAGATATTACAAGTGGGTGTTTACTACATTCTAATTATTGCCTAGTATTTTCTTTTTTATCTCAGCTTATTATATTTTACTTATTTGAGCACTAACCAGAATCTTGTCAGCTTCTTGAATTACTACATCTATGTTGGTTTACACTAACTGACTGCTGTCTTAAGACTGAAATCTATATGTGGGAGAGGTGAGTTGAATTCTTTTTTTTTTTTCTATTTTATTATGTAGATTTCAATTCATGTACATATCCTCCAAAATTGCCCATGCTTTAGTTTTAGGAGGTAACCAAGTTATATTGACAGATACATGAAGTTATTTATTCATTTATTCTATAGTTATGACAGGGTCTACAGGGTCTTACTACATTGGACTCACAGTGATTCTCCTATTTTCAGCCTCTTAAGGACTGAGATTACAGGCACGCACCACCACACCCAGTCTCAATCACCATCTCAGCACATCTCGTGGGTAGGTCTGGCACTGCATGCTGAGGATCGAACTCTGGGCCCTGCATCTGCCTAAGAAGGCCCTGTAATCTGCTGAGCTATCTGACCAGCCCCTCTTTTTTCATTTCTCTTTATGCAGTTTTGTGGACAGGTATAAATTCAAATAGTCTACACACCACTTTGCTATTGTCTTGCTGTTATATTCCTCTTATTCTTCAGTGAGGCTTTTTCATGTTATTCCTTTGGGATGTCTCAGGCAAAAATAAGTAATATTATCAAAGTTTAAGTGCTCTTGCTTTATAGCCTAAAAGGATCAATCAAACTCAGGAAAGCAAAAGCAAAACTTTGCAACACAATTATGTGTCATTTTACTCTCTCTATGTATTGACTAATCCTTAGCATTTTGTTACTTTTTAATAATTTCAATTCTTACATGAATTTTTTTCAGAATTTATGATTTATTTGTATCACTTTTGGTCTATAGTTCATAACTAATATTTGTCTGAAAAATACTCCTCAGTCCTTAATATTAGAAATATTAGAAGTGAAGCTGTCTCAAGAGTAAAGACAATGTAAAACAATATTATATTTCTCAATTTTGACCTCTTGATGCCACAGCAGAGGGTAGAATGCAAGCACAGAAGGCATAAAAATCACTCTCTGTCAAGAAGGGATTGATTGATTTACCTAACAGAGTAGTATTTCATGCTCATGCTATTCCTTCATGCACAAAGGAGAAATCATGCCAAACTGAAAATTAGAAAATGGATTTGTTTTACTATAGATTATTGGTCTTAGAAAAAGAATAGGAAATAAAACAATCGTCATTTTTACAATATAAAACAATTTTAAGGGATGGCCAAATAGCTCAGGGAATTAAAGTGCCTGTAAGCTGACACAGGGTCCTGGAGTTTGATCCCTGTTCCTGCCATGCCGGCCCCTAACCCCAGGGCACTCTGAGAGAACATTTGAGACTGGGCACAGTGGTGCATGCCTGTAATCCCAGTTCTCGGGAGGCTGTGAATAGGCAGATCCCTACAGGTCCAATGTACTAGTGAGACCCTGGACACCCTGTAGACCCTTCCCTATTATATAATACACATATATATATACATATATATATATATATTACAATTATATACAATTATATATAATTTTAATACAGTAGATATAAAGATATGAACTCAGCATCATTTTAAACTAAGAAAGCTAACTAGTGACTTGGCTAGATAAAGCATATTTTGTCACTTCCAGCTTATTATACAACTGTTGGAGTAAACTTTTCCTCTATCTTACCATGAAAATTTTGTAGCTCATAATGTTTCTGTTGGTGAATATTTATGCTTATACACATTGTTGTTTCTATGCTGAATCATAGTGACCTTTTAAAGATATTTGAAGTAATAGCGAAGGATACCACATTTACCACCAAAAGTGGACGTGATTCAATTGCCATGAAAGCAATATTACAGTTATGATGGATTTTAGGCAGCCGCATTGTAACTTCTACTGGTGTCAGCACCCTCACAAATTTATCTGAAAACATGAAAACAAGTGTTTCCTCATGTAAATTACATATTTCATATTCGTCTTATTTATTCTTAACAGGAAAATAAGACCAACTTTCTCAGACAAAAAAATAATTTTTGGGGGCATGGGAGATAGCTCAGGGGTACAAGTGCCTGCCTGGCAAGTGCAAGGTCCTGAGTTTAATCCCTGGTTCCATTAAAAAAAAAAGAAGAAGAAAGAAAGAAAAGAAAAGAAAAGAAAAGAAAAAGAAAAGAAAAGAAAAAAAAATTCTTTAAATTAACATATTTAAGCAGCTAGGGAGATAGCTCCTTGGCACAAGTGCCTGCCTGACAAGTGCAAGGTTGTAAGTTTGAACCAAGTCCCACAAAAATAAAATAAATAAATAAACATATTTACATGCAGCATTTGTGTTTATCCATACTGTAAAATTTTCAGCTACAGTCATAAATAAAAAAATCCAATCACTGTAAATTATTGTCATAGATCATGTATTTAAAAAACAAAACTCAAATCTAGATTTGGCTAACTCTCCACACTAACAATGAATTAACTTAAACTAATTTTTTTTTCATTTTCTGTATTTGTTATGAGGTCTCACTACCCAGCTGGGATTTGTGGTGACCATCCTGTTTTTAGCCTGCCCAGAGCTGGATTACAGGCATGAACCACTCAGGACTCAATCACCTGCCCAATGTGCTCCAGGGACAGAGCTGGCACAGCATAGGTAAACTTTGTTTTATATTTCTCTATATGCCTGTCCTATAATTCTGTGTATCTTGAGTTTAATAACAGATTTTATGTGTGTTGGAAAAACTGTATCAAAAAACCTGAATCTTATCTTCCCATGTGCCAAAGCTCATCTGTCTCATAAATTGGGAAGAAGGTCCACTTGCATGTTTTCTTAAGCTAAAAGCAGTATGGTGACGTCTTCTAATTAGTGACCTTACTTCCAAATAAGGAATCTTGGTGAGACAGCTTCAGGCAGCAAACACCTGTGGACCTCAGTATTTCAAAGGTGGGTTTTTTATTAGAAACATTTATTGCAAGCTTTCAAATAATTTGCAGGTACTAATGTGTCTCACCTAACAATTTCATCTCTGAACCACTCATTGTTTTAAAGCACTTCTTCTCCAGTCCTTTGTAATTTGACATCATTATGCTGCTTTTCACGGGTATGTCTTCTTAGTCTACAGTTCAGAAATTGACTTTCATTTTCATTTTGCTTATCTAAACTCTTTCTCCTCTTTGAAATAAGTTAAGGAGATTCTGTTGCTTTAATTATAACATTTTATTCCCAGTTGTACTTAAAATATTGAAATGTTTTCCTTCATTTTTTTTAATTAAATGAAGATAAAGTATTGACCACTTTGGAGATGGAGTTTTCTCGCTCTGTATTAGTCAGTTGAGGATACCATCACTAAATACCAAGGAAGGAGTTAGTTCAACCGTGGAAATTTATTAATTTACTGTGTATGGCTTAAATACCGAATGTGCCCCAAAAATCTCTGACAATCTCAGGAGTTCAGAGATTTATTTTTCTTCATTTGACTTTAATTGGGATTTGTTTGTAGTAAATAATGATCACATTCATTGCATGGAATTTGTACATGTACATAACACATTTCAATTCTTTTTTCCCTTTTCTCTATCCCCCTTTACTTTTGTGAGTATCAGATTTGTTTATTTGTCTAAGATCTTCTAAAATTAACTGTGACATGTACCAGACAAAACCATATGAAATATGGAAGAGATTTGTAGTAAGTCGAGGTACACTTTTAGCTATGTGCTCTATGCTGGATCACAATATTTTTTTTTCTTTTTTTTCCCCCATTGCTTGTTTTTTATGTCATATTTTACGCATATATTAAATTTTCACATAAGAGAAAATATGCAATATTTCAGCTTATTCGTCTGAGTTATTTCATTTAAATCATGATCTCGAGATGAATCCATTTTCATACAAATGACTCAAATTTATCCTTCTTAATAGGCTAGAAGTATTCTCTTATATATTAATATCATATTTTCTGTATCCATTTGTTGAGAGACATAGAGGCTCTTTCTAAGATTTACCTATAAATTAAATTACTGTAAATACAAGTCCACAGAAATCACACTAGTGTGATGTCTTTAACTTTTTGTGAAGATACTTACAAGGTGAAAAGCTGTGTCGCTTGAAGTTTCTAGTTTCAGTTTTTAGACTAATCTCTAAACTGATTTCCTTGGTAGCTGTAAAGGTTTATACTCTCAAAAAATGAAGAAGTGGTCTTCCTCCCCACAGCCTCACCAATATTTATTATTCATTGATTTCTTGACTGTAGCCATTCTTTCTGGAGTGAGACAAAATCTCACACTGTTTTAATTTCAGGATACTCTACCCTTAGTGGATTAATCCACAGGAGATAGCCTAGCTATATAGGCTCTTAGGGGATTGGGCCTGACTGGAACCTTCCCATCACTAGGGTTGTGCCCTTGCAGGATATATCTCCCTCTAAGAATCCCTTCTGTTTCTGCTTTTGTCTGTCACAAGTTGAGTAGCTTTCCTCTTCTCTTTCCTTTTATCATGTTATTTCTGCTTGGAAATCACTCAGATATGAGCTTAATCCCCCATGCACTGGTAACCAGTTTAACCTCTCCCTCCTTTAATTAAGATGTGAGTATTGAGTATTCTGTTCCAGGAATAGAAAAGTGTCTAAAACTTGGCTACCAAGAGTGGGCTCATTGTGGTTCATGTACCTGACCATTGTTTGGAAACCTTTGAAACTAGCTTTTGGAAGGAATCTGGAAAGGTTTAGAGATTCTCAATGACAAAGCTCAAGGATACTGTAAATATAGTTTGATGAGTCATTTTAATCAACTCAGAAAACTAGATTAGTTATGGGAATGAAGAGAGTAAGCATGAGTCCCGTGTTTCATTTGAGAGCTAGGACTTTGTGGGATTCCGGACTAGAGGCCAGTCATGCTGCATTACAACAGGAAATTGGTCCATATTTTACCCATGTCCTAAAACTCTACAAGAGACTAAGATTATTCACTATGGACTCATCAATATGGAGGAAGAAATTTCAAGGCAGCTTATTAGTCAGACTACAGCATGGATACACATTAGCCAAGTTTATAGTGAAATCTGGTTGGACAGGTAGAGTACAACAAAAAGAAAACCTTAAGTTCTGCACCAAAATGAAGCATGTGAAGTTGGGAGAAAGAAAGTGCAAGATCACAGCCATCACAGGATCTCAAGAGTAATGGCTAATCTTGTAGCGACCAAGTGACTAAATCACAGTCCAAGCCACTAATTTATTGTGCAGTGCCAGCAGTAAAATTAAACCTTAATCCTGAGGTTTTAGTTTAGATAAAAAAAAAAAAAAAACCCTCATACATTAACATATTTTGTATTAGGTTAAAAAAGTGCTGTAGGGTATAAAAGGATAAACTTCCTTTAAAAAAATTACTTTGAAAAGAAAGGCTCCAGGGCAGCCTCCTCACCCCAGGTCTCCCAAGACCCTTGGAGGGCCCTGAAGCACTGGTTGCTGGGGCACCCATGCTGCTGCTCTATTTGTGGCTGACCTGGGTATCATTCACATAGTGATGATTTTTCTGGCAGCCACAGTACAAGAGTGGTGTGGTCATGGAGGAATCCCTTAAGATTTCAAAGGAAGGGCAGAGACCGAAACGTGGACCTCTGAGAAAGCAATGAATGAGTGGTGAGAGTGAAGCTGAACATTCTATGGAGACACCAGGAATGTGAATCGGCTGCACATGCATGAGCCCAGGGCTACACAGAGGACTTGTGGGATGCACAAAAAATGGCTATGCTAGCAGAGCAGTCCAAATTCTTTGGAAATGACATGTGGTAGTGACCTGCCCTGCATACTGAACATGGAGGTAGAGATCATGATGCTTGTGCTGCTGGTTTTCAGCCTAGCTTTGGCTCCATTCCTTCTCTCCCCTTACTCCTCCATTTTAAAATGAAGATATTTACTGTAGAGATTTTCAACTTGGACTTTTCAGTACTACTGAAAATGAAGACTTTTGGAAGCCTTATAAAGATTCATCTGTTGCACTTTATGTAATTAAATGGGCATGAGCCTTAAGGAAGCCAGTGTAAGTGTGTTATGGCCAAGATGTAGAATATCCTCTGAAACTCTCACATGTTGGTGGTGGCAGGAAGCCTGGGGAAGAGTGATTGGATCATGGTGCTACTGTATTTATCATTATATGAATCCATGAATGAATTCATAACTAAATGTTACATTAGGAGTTGGGGCCTGGCTAAAAGAGGTGCATCATGGATGCTTGACTTAGAGAATAGAGCTCCTTCCCTACCTCCTCCCTTCTTTCTCTGCTTCCAGACTGCCATAGTGGAAAAGGGTTTCCTCCTCCATGTTGGTTCACCAGGCTTTATCTGCTCTGAACCAGCTATCTATGGAGGGAAATTACCAGCCAAGTTAAACTTTTTCTTTAAGTTGTGTTAGGTATGTATTCCAAGGGACAAGAAAGTGAGCAAGATACCATTGTATAATCTGTGATATTCTTGAATGCTATATAACATGGCAGGGAGGGAAGGGAGAGTTAAAAGGAGAGAGATATCTGAAGAGAGAAAAGAGAGGGAAAGAGATTTACCTTAAAAGTACCACTACAAAGACCTTACTTCCAGCACAGCTGCATTGTAAGTTACAGCTTCAATAAATGGACTTATTGGGAAAACAAATATTCAGGTACCTCAAGAAGTGATGAACTATGAGACTAAAACACTCTCTATATGCTTACTAATATTGGTCCCCCAAATAATAATGCTGTAAGAGAAACAATAGAAAATATGACCTGGGCAAAACCATGCATTTATATACACAAGATGGTTAAGACAAAGGCCCTAAAATCTCCAACAGGTTTTAAAACTAGCAGTAAATTAGTAGAATTCTCACCCTGACTAATTATATAGGCTGATATCTGTGAACTAAGCAACTGCACTGAGGATAGCAAGATGTAATACTAATACCACGCTAGGAATACCTGTGATTCTGGTCTCTTAAAGGTATACCACTTCTAATGTCATATCAATTATTGCTATACTCTCTCTCTCTCTCTCAAGTAAATGTTCATTTAAATAAAGAAAGGTAATAAAAGAGAATAAGAGACAAGAAAAAAATTCCATTGAAGGGTACCACTACAACTTTTTTTTTTCAGTACCAAGGATCGAACTCAGGACCTTGCACTTGCCAAGCAGGCGCTTATGCCACTGAGTTATCTCCCCAGCCCCTGCTACAATTTTGTAAATGGTTAAATGACTTAATTTCTGGTTAAAAATGTATAATTTTTGGTACATTCTATAGGAACTTAAAGTTTAGAATATCAATGATTGATGGAAAGTATTGGTTCCATGTTATATTTAAGGCATTAAATTTTCAGAAAGATAATGATATTAATTAAGCTCAAGTGCCTATGTTATAGGGAATGATATTATTAAGCTTCTTTTCTGGAGGTTTAACAACTTACATTGGCAGACCAACATATTAGAGAAAAAGAAGGGCCACAATGTTAGCCAATATTTTGGCCCTAACCTTTCAAGATCAGTGAGGACTCAGGACATAAGAGAACCTGTGCTGTAACATCCTATAACTCAGTGGTGTCCCAAATTTCTTGTTCCAGGAGATTATGGGGCCACAGAAGAAAGTGATCAAGTATGTATAGTGTACCTAAGGAGAGTCACCTAGAGAGAAAACATTCTCTGAGGCTTTCACAGTGAACAAATTGGTCAAACAATGGCCATGATTCATCCAGATGGCTGACACTGACAAAAGATCTACAAGCCACTGTACACAGTTTCAGGGTAAATCCTGAGATTTCACTGACCTTATCAGATACAAAAATTATATTTTTTGTTGTATAGGTCTTGCTTTATCTTTCTTGTAACCATCCAGCAGAAAAGTCTAACCACGAGGTATAAAAAGTAAAGCTATATTAATATGCTGAGCTTTAAAAGGCTCAAGCCAACAGCCTCTGATATTGCCAGTTATACTAATAACCAACTACTATTATAGACTATTGGACTATACTTACAACTGCTTTCTCTGTTCATTGAGAAGAAAAATTGGTACTAATAATGTTTAGACAAGAGATCATGTCTGCATGTTGTACTCTGAACAACTGCGGTGAAGACAACATCATGCAATGTATTAATTATTATATCTGTCCTACTAACCTATTGTGAAATTATAACATTGCTATATTTTTCTCATTACTATTAATAAAAAATCCAAAATCACAATACAAAAAAAATAGGCTGGGAGTGAAATATGAAGAGTTTTGCACATAGAAGCAACAGGAAATGGCTCCATGGGAGGAAAGTTATGCCAGAAAATCTTACTTATAGGTTGTTTCTATTTACCACCAAAGAAAAAGTGTCTACATATTGCAAAATAAAATAGTTTTTTTGTTCTGGGCCTTTACAGATATCAACGTAGGATCAGATTCAGTGTGAACACCTATTACATTCCCACACCCAAGTTATTGCTGTGTTGATCTCAGCCAGCAATAACTGATATTCCCATACGTCCTTGGCGTTCTGTCTTCTACCTTTGCACATCATTTCCTTCTGTTTTGGGCATTTTCACTTTTCTCCTTCAGATCTCCTTTCCTTTCTTCCCACACATGTACAAGGGTGCTGAGTGCTTTCTGCCAATGGGAGTCGCTGACTCTTAGCTCACAGTTCGTTTTGTTTTAAATATGTACTTCATTCATACTCAGATCTGCCTGCCTTCATCCTTCATCATTTAGCCTGTTAAATGTGGCACTGATAATTGGTAAGACATGAAGCAATACAACTTATAATGTGCATTACTCCCAAAATAGGAGTTTTATGAAGGTGATATTATTTATTAAATATGTATTACCTAGCCTATCACAGAACTGACTGGTTCAATAGGGTGCTTCTTCAAATATTACATTTCTAGTCCTAAGCATTTATTTTTGTTATTGTCATAGATTCCATTTGTACATGACTAAAACCATTTCAGGATCTGTAATATAGAACATTCAGAATTTTGTTTTGAAATAGAAAACAACAATTATTTCCATTGTTCAATGGAAATAAGCAGTCAAGACAGTAAATCAAACCTCCAGTTATTTCTTGTATTGGTTGTAGGAACTATGTCACATGAAGTTTCAAGAAGACCATGTGGTATTAAATAAAAAAAATATATAGAGTTTATTGATAAGTAAGGAGGAGAGTTTTATCTTGTACAAATAGAACATTCAATTCACTAGCATATTAAAGCACAACAGAGAAAACAAAGATGAAGAACTAAATATTACAGAATGAAAGGGAAGAACGAAAACTAAATAACCAGAGTATGAACAGAGAAGAGTAGGCTAAAAAATCTGATATGAAATATATTGTCTTGTGGAATCTTTAATTTTGAAGTGTGTGATTTTCTTCATTCTTTCTGTACCTAAATTGCATATAGTTCTGCATTACTGGCCTTAGCTCATTCAACTGACTCATATAAATGCTCTAGCTTAATAACTTGTGGAGTGTATCCTTCTCCAGATAGGCACCAACTGGAGAATACATGTATATAAAACAATATCTCTAAAAAATGTAGTAGCTCTTTGAAATGAAGGCAGATGGAAAAACATAGCTCGTCTTCTGCTAAGATGCTCATTTTGTTTGTTTGTTTTTACATGTAAACCATCTATAGATAACTTTCCAAACTGGTAGTGCTAAGAGATTTGCCAGATGTATCTGGCTACCTTGAAATAGTCTCCAGAAAAATGATTCAAAATAGAGCCCTAATTGAGCAGAAAACACATTTAGCATCATAGAAAAATTATTATTTATCTTTTTCTAAGGATGATCACAAAGATGATAAAATAAAACAATGTGTTTCACAAAGTGAATGTGAGGGAGAAAGAACAGCTGGTAGCTCAGGGCTTGGAAACTCTAAAGACTTGAGAAGAAGGCCTATGACACCCCGGTCCTTACAGGAGCAGTGTATCTAGCTCATAACACAGCCCGGAGAATTTCGCACACAAATAGAAAAGGTTGATTCATCTGTTTGTTCTCTTACTAAATGAAAACCTATACTTACAAGTAACAATCCAAAAAGTGTTTGGTGTTAAGTCATGCAGCCTTTATTTTCCTTGTTTTCTTTTTCACCCACTGCATCGTTGCTTTCTACGGTTGTTTACGAAGTGCTGTAATATCCCATATGTTGCACCAGCTCCCGGAACTGAAGAGTTTTTCCAGTAGCTAATTTACCACCCGTATATTCATGCTCCTAGACACTGACTGGGTCTAGGACTTTCATGGATTGTGTTCATCTTTCACAGAGGAGGAAGAGCACAGATCTTACTGTAGGATTTGTGCCTTACAATATTCCACCATAACATTGTAACTTGTTTCTAAGCAGAAAATATTATTTATCACAAAGTTTCTGTATTCCTTTTTGTTCTCCACACAATACAATAAATTTGAATTCCAATATTCAGAAAAGCTAAATTGGTAACAGAATTGCGCAGCTGCCTAAAGTGTAATATGTAATAAAATCACTGTATTAAAATAGAGATCTAATGATACCTTCATTAACTTGATTACTGAAACAGCAAAACCTTTTCCAACGTAAGTTTCTATAAATACAACATACTTATGATCAAAATTGCTTTTAAATGTGTTTCTCTCTTTCATTTGATTGTATTTTACATTTTTTCTGGCTGTAAGTTACAATTAAACATAAGGAAAACTAGTGCAAGGTAAGATACATTCTACATCACTCTTACTATT
>PVKN010034824.1:0-11758 GCA_004027915.1 Capromys pilorides
TCAAATTGAAGATTTTTTAGTATTTCTTATAATTCAGGACTGCTGGCAACTAATTCTCTTTTTGTTTTCTGTAAATGTCTTTCATTTGTCTTTTACCTTTTTATTGGATATAGTTTTGGTTGATGGATTTTTAAAAATATTTTGTTACAAATTGTTTTGGCTGCCATGATGTCTAACGAAATGACAACTATTAACCTTATTGTTGTTCTCCTGTATGTAACATGTCATTTTTCTATGGCTGTTCTAAAGATTTTATCTTTGGCTTTGGCTTTCAATAGTTTGATCATGCTGTTTTTAGGACTTATTTTCTTTGTGTTTATCCTGCTTGGAATATGTTGAACTTTTTGGGATCTGTAAAACGTTTTCCACTAAATTTGGTGAATCTTCAGCTATTACATCTTTAAATATATTTCTGTGCCTTTTTGTTTTCCCTTTCTTCCCAAGACTTCAATCACATGCATATGGATTGTTTCATATTTCCTCATGGATCTCTGAAGGTCCATTCTTTTTTATTGAATCTTTTTTCCCTTTCTGTTTATCAATTTAGGAAGCTTTTCTTAATCTATCTTACATGCATTGAGGTTTTTTTCTGCCATTTTTAGTCTTCTATTGATCCTAGATAGGTTTGGGATTTTTGGGGGCAAGGCGTGTTTGTTTTTTAATGCTGGTGTTGAAACTCAGGAGCTTGCACACACTGGGCAAATGCTCTACCATTAAAACATACTCTCAGCCTTAGTGATTTTTAATTTTCCATTATTGTAAGTTTTAGCTCTAATTCTCTTCTTTAAAATTTCTATATCTTTGTTGAGATTCCCTATCTGTTCATTCATTGATAGTATGTTGTCCTATAATTATTTGAACATATTTATAATAACATATTTATAATTTATAATAAATATAATTTAAATTCTTTGCTTGCTAATTCCTGCATCTAAATCTAGTTACAGTTCTTCAGAATTGATTTGGTTGTGCTTGCCCTTAGGCTTTACTCTTTAAACTTGGCCCCAGGATTGTCCCTATGGCCTAGGCACAGAAATAAGACCTCTTCTCTATTTCCTCTCTTTATTCCACACTTTTGGGAACCTCTTCTCATATAAGTTTCTCTAAATTGACTTTCCCAATGACTGATTCTCAGAGATTGTGTTGCTCTCTAAATTGCCACATTTATAATCATATCCCATAGTCTCTTGCTACATCACATCATGTTATTTGATAATGTTTATGTAATTTGTTTTTCTAACTAGGTCATAAGCTCCTTCAGGATTGGAGTTACATCTTTTCCACTGGAATTTCAATAAATTAAGTACCTCGCGTATGCTAAATATTATCCTGAACACTTTGTATCATCATTTTTTCTGGTCTTTCTAACCCACTTTAAGGTAAATATCTTTATCCCCATTTTACATATGAGGAAACTAAGGCTCAGAAAGGCCAAATGATGGAGCTAAAGTTATCATTTGGTAAACATGAATGACGAGGCTAGCATCCAAACTCACATACACACCTATCACAAAGCCTATGTGCTTTTTGCCTTTTACTCTAGTTGGACTAGCTGGTGATCTCTTGATAATCATAGATCTGCTACTATGTAAAATAGACATAGATAAATCTATTGGCTCTTTAAATAGTGTCTGATGGCCCAACATTCTCTGCACAAGCTTTTGTCCTTGCAAGCAGATATGTGCTGCAAACATCACATACAAAATGGCTCAACATTCTCTGCACAACCTCATGTCATAGTCCATAGCCTGTTTATCTGCCTTAGCTTAGGCTAATACACTTTTCATCAGATCTATCCCTGCTTGGTAGCCCACATGGTCTTGTTTTCCCTAGTGGATTTCCCTAGTTATGTTTGCCAAGTGAAGCTATGAACAGGGACAGCAGAACACAGTATCTGGAAGCCAACAAGGCATGCACTTTATTATTAGAAGCAGAAGTATGTTCTGTAAAGATGAGAAGCAGACCTCCAACAAGAGAGGAAACGCAATAGCTGGGCATGGTGGCGCACGCCTGTAATCCCAACACTTGGGAGGCTGAGGCAGGAGGATCGTGTGAGTTCAAGACCAGCCTAGGCTACAAAAGAGAGCTCAAGGCCAGCCTGAACTGCACAGCGAGACCCTGTCTCAAAAAGAGAAGAAAAAAAAAAAAAAGAGGAAACACAAACCAAACAGAACCTGCTGAAAGTTAGAACTGAACTCTGTTGCTTTTCTGACTCTGAGACCTGAGTTTGGTTCTCTTTGTTGAATCATTTTCCAAACATACCTTACACATGGCTAAAACAGATAAAATATAAACTTTTTTCCCCCAAGAATTCTTCAGGACACTTCTTGTTTGCAGTGTCTTATAGACATGATAACCTCCTTGGTGCCTAACCAAACGCGTAGGTTTACTTTAGTAAACTTTAGTTTACGGGAAGAAAAACGCCTCTTTTTTATCTCACATACCTTTTTTATTCACTTACTTCACTTTACTCTCAGGGAAAGGATGAAACAGCACCTATGTAGAAAGAGATTGATTCTACATTAGACCAGTCTTCTGCTCAGGTCTGAGAGGGAGTAAACCCAGTCCTGACTTGGCACAACAGAAACAGGAAAAAGGAAAGGTGCCATAGAAAAACACTCTAATCCTGGTTTGTACCACAATCAAACATGCTGAATTATTGGCTCAGGTGCCTTCTGTAAAGCTGAAGGAAATGCCTTGGGTTAAACATCATGTTGAAAGGACTTATGCCAAACACTGTTATGAATTCAGACAAATGAGAGGTCACTATTCAACATTGAGAGGGCTGTCCTATTTGGATTTTTTTCCCTTTTTCTCCAACATAGAGTAATAATTGATTGAAATATCAATTATTATATCCCCAGATGATCTGGGGATATAGCTCAGTGGTACAAGCACCTGACTGACAAATGCAACGTCCTGAATTTGATTCCTGTTACAAAAAAATTATTAAAAAATCAAGATGACTCTACTCACTGACAAGGTAGATACAGAAGCTGATGAGTGGTTTGACAGGTGAGGAACTTGTATGAGGCCAGGCCACAGATAGGGTCCAATTTCCTCAAGAAGTTGCGGTACCCAACTCTTTTTTTTTTTTCCCCATTTCTCTTTTTAGAGATAAGGTCTAAGTTTCCCAGACTGTCTCCAATCTTCTGATTAAGGATAAAAATCACCTGTAGTTAAAAACTTTTGGAGAAAAACCTACACATAGCCACTTTCCTTCTGAGGAGCTCATAGCCCACACCTGATCTCACCGTATCTTTCCCAGGAGCAGAAATTACTTTTATTTTATCTGACAAACACTATGAATACCCTCTATACTAGATACTGGGAGTCTAGTGAAAAATGAGAGAAGGTCCATGTAGGCTAAAGATTATGGTCAAGTCAGGGCAAGGAGGCCTTATCATTGTAATAGATATGACATAATAAAGGCTCATTGAAGGGAATCAACTTCTGATTCTGTTATGTAGGATATGATTAACACAAGGGCCTGTATTATCCATGAGGAAGGGTCTAGGAGCTGAGATAAGCTTTGGGAAAGAGTGTACATTAGGAAATCAAGTAGCTTAGAGAGCAGACTTGTGGGTGAGAACCATGACAGTGGACATAATATGCATGCCTTCAGAGCAGGCCAGGGGATATAGACACTGTTTGATAGTTGATAAAGAACTCAAGATTCATGAGCAGTGGAATGACAAGATAAAAATCTGTTTTAGATTAATCTAAAAATTTTGTGTGAGACATTGGGGGTGGTAGAACAGAGACTCAAGCTGAAGAAAAGTTGGGAGGCCCTGGAAGGCTTGATGGGAACATTAGTGATGAGAATGAATGGAAAGGGAAAGGCTGATACATTAAATGAACATTGTGCAGATAGAATTAGCCAGACACTGCCAGTGACTGTGGTGTCACACTGCAAATCAAAGACAGCCCCTAATTTTTCATCTCAGGTGACAAAGAAAATATTGTCCCTAGCTATAAAAATCAAAAAGTCATGAGAAACACAAGCAGGGTTGGGGAGAAAAGAAGTTCCTTTGTAGTGTCTGAGCATCATTTTCTATTCAAGAACACAAGATTGAGAAGGAAAGACTGGCCAGAAAAAGTCAGCGTTAGAGATACCCTGAGCCTTCCTAGGAGAAGCAGTGGCTGTTACCTGAGGGATGAATGTCTTCAAGGGCAGAGGGAATTAAATGGCCAATGTTCAGCCCAGTTCCTAGCTCAGAGCAGCACCCATATGCTTATGGAAAAGAGGGATAAATGAATGGATGGCAGAGCAAAAGACAGAAACTGAGAACCACTTGACTGCACAGAGCAGTCATCACTGAAGGAGAAAGAGAGGCAGAAAGAAAGAAGAAGGGAGAAGAAAGAGAAAGCAGGGAGAAACAGATGAGAAGAGGGACCCCTGAGAGAAGCAGACAGGGGAGAGCATATTTTAGCAAGGAGGGAACTGCAATATTTGTGGAGTCCCTGGGGAGGCCATCAGGATTGCTGGCTTCATTGTTCTGAATTGGGCCAGTCACAAGGATGGGACTCAGTCCTGGACATCCATGCTTACTTGTCTTTCCTGCCTTAGTCATCATGGTCATAAGAATACTGGTCAGAAAGAGCTGATGACAAGGGAGTTCTTTTTTGTCTCTTACTGATAGCCAGTGGTTCAGAACTAGATGGTGTCCAGTGAATAAGTAGAATGAGATTCCAAGGCAAAAGCACTCTGGCTGGAATAAAGTACAGAATAGGCACACCTGTCTATCTCTGTAAAGACCACATCCTGCCTTCCAGAGAGGCTGCACAAAAATGTGAACCGCTGGCCATCCCCTACAAGGCCAGTGGACTGATTGTGGATGGTTTCCTTTGGAAACAGGGTAAGCAGAGAATAGGGCCAGAGGGTATTCAAAACTTGTTTCATAGGCTTTGCAAAACTTCCTTTTCATGATTTTCACTTTTCTTGTCCAGTATATTCTCTAAGGAGTTATCTCATAGCCGCTGGGCAGAAAAGTTGAGGGCTTCAGAAACAGGAGGGGAATTAAAGGTGAAGCAGAGGGAAAGAGGGAGGGAGAACGTAGCTGCCTGGAACTCTCTGCAGTGAAGGTTCCAAATAGGATGGGGCAATAGGGCAGAGGTGCGGCATCTGGGCCCAGCGTGAGCCAAGAATAATCACAACAGGGAGGGGGGAGGAAGGAGAAACTACTACTCCCACTCACACTCTGCTTCCAGCATGGCCTCCCAAAGAAGCAGCTGTGACCTTTGCCAGGTACCACATCCTTTTATTGGCTTCTTCTTGGTTTCCTAGAATAAGACTGCATGAAAATCTTGACTCTGCAGAAGAAATAAAGGTTGGGTCAGCCGTGTTATCTCACCAAGAAGTGCTGGTACTGGGTGGTTGGCACAGGTCCTAGGCTCTATCCCCTCAGAAGAGCCAGGCAGTTTTTCTTTCTTCCATGGTCATAGAGGTACTGTGTTCAACTGACTGGAAAAGTGACACAGCTCATAGATTTATAAGGAGCTCATCAGCTCTCCCCCAGGAGAGGGAGCAGGGGCTCTGTCCTTAGAGAGGTTTAATGAACTTTCATTATACCACTTCTGACTACAGGTTAGCTCAACTGAGCCAAGACCCTGGAGGCTGATGTGCTGGCCTTGTGAGGTAAAAGAGTAGTTTCTTGTCCAGGGGGTACACTACAGAGGGCCCAGTTCACTGCTGCCTGTCAGAGTACTAGATGCAAGCTGTGTGTATGTCCTATAGACCGGCCATGAGCCAGGGTTCCAGCTACTGAGGTCATTAGCACTCACTATAATGGTGAGAATCAGGAGGGCATCCTGTGGAGAATCAGGTTGGTGTGGCCATATATGACTGAGCATGCCTGCCTTGCACACACTGGACTTGTGCACCTCTCCCGCTGCCTCTGTAGTGTCATCTCCCCTGGTTGGCACCCACACCACACTACTTAGAATATAGAATCAAATGCTAACTGCAGAGAGCCAACATGCCCGTACCCATATCACAGTGACCCTGGCAAAGCAACCAGGGCATGTATGGCACAGCACATTACATTTTGAAGAAAACATGTGGATGGGGACAGTTCTGTTCTTTTCTAGTGTTGAGGATAGCCATGGGCTATCTATACCCTGCTGCCATGGTTAGGAGAATGAGGTCGCTGTAGTGGCCATAGTGGTCACAGTTGCCTCACCACTGGGTACATGAGGCAGGGACCTGCGGTGGAAGGAAACAAAGAGAAGGTGCTTTCCTGCATCCATTGATGGGCTTCTGGGAGGACCTTGTGCAGTGGCAGAAGAGATGGACCTGAAGGGATGTGCTGGCCAGGCAGTTGAGGGGAGGTGGACCAGGGGATGGCCCTGCCATCTTCCTCAAGCTTGGATCCCTGCCAAGGCCCTCCCTCACTCCTCAGGAACCTTTGCTACAGGTCCTGCCACCACTCTGCCAGCCAACTAGACTTCCTTTGGCTTGGTTGCGTTGCTGGTATCTGCCTTTCGCCACTCTCAGCTGGCTCAGGGGTTTGAACTGCTCTCCTTGCACTGCTCCCTACCCAGGAGGCTAGGCTGCCTACAGAACAGAAAGACCTCACAGGGGCCTATAGCTTAGATGGTCATAGAAACCAAAGATGTTCACCAAGAAAGAGCCGAAGCCTTCCCTGGCCACATAGCTGCAGTTGCCCTTCCTATGGCCTTCAGGAAAGACACATTCACTGTGCCTTTGGGGTCTGAGGTTGTTGGTGCTTGGAAGGGCATCATCCCCACTTCCACAAGTATAGAATGCCTTTAGAGTGGAGCTGGGTCCACTCAGCCCAGGATTAAGGTCCCATAGGCTTCTGGTCAAAATGACACAGCTGAGGAGTGGTGAAAGACCACTAGCTGCAAGGGCTGATTTGTGTGGCACATAGTCACTCAGTGGATTTGTCAGTGTGGTGACACTTGAAATACAGACTTTAACTCCACAAGAACTTTCCTAGCTTTACAGTGGTTGGCAGTAAGGATTTAGCTCCTGACCAAGAAATTAAGAAAAAAAGCAGACAGGGAAAGTTACCAATGAACTAACAGATTCCATTGACCCTATCTGAACACCTTTGTCCACCTCACCTCTTCCTTGACCTCAGGGATATCCCTGACTCTTATCTGTCCACACCCTCTCTATGTGCTGTCCCTGGTCTTGACAGGTCCCACTGTCCTAAGATTCTGGCAGGAACCTCTTCACAAGAGCCTCATGCCAATGACATTTTCATTCCTCTACCTCAGCCATACCCACAAAACATACTAGGGACTTGATGGCCTTCTGTTTCTTAGAAGGATGAGCTCCAAGTGAGTAATGATCTCTGTCCTGAAGCAGCAATAAAGAGACCCTCATGAGGCCCTGGAGGGAGGTGTCCCAGGGAGGCCATGCCAAGCCCTGTCAGCCAGGAAAGCCATACAGAAAGATTCTTTTTGAAGGAAAAAGATTAGCTGAACTTCCCCAAAGAAGACAAGCAAAGCGAATGCAGAAATATTTCCTTCAAAGAGGTGCAAGAGCAGATGGAAAGAAGGTTTATATTAATGAAATCTCCGGATATTAAGGATGAAATGAATGCCAGGGAAGGTTATTATCATTTCATTAGAACACAAAGGAAGAAACAAACACGTTATTATGTGAAACCAAGAAGTTATGAACAAGGGAATCCAGCAGGGAAGTTATTAGCTGGGTTAATTAAAACAGAACAAGCTGGTTGAGTAATTCCGTCTGTAGAACACAACAAGGAAAGCATAATTCATTGCCCTTAAGAAAAATACTTAAGGTTTTTTCTTTTTCTCATTTACCAGAAATTCTGCACTTTTGATATTGTCCCACAAACCAAAAAGATTTATTCTTGTCAAAACCTAATTGATTTAGTTAACACCAAGATGTTTTGTTAAACAGAGTTCAATTCTGATCAGAAGAGATGAAAATCCACAGGAGGCTGGAGCCCAGACAGCCAGCGCAGCTTCTCTGCCCAGGATTGTGGACCTCTTGATGGTCCCATCAGAACCCAGCCTGCAGGGTGAGGAGAGGTGGGGACGGAGAATGGAATGAAGCCTCCCTCATCCCTCCTAGAGACCCTGGGGAAGGCTGGCTCTGCTTGCTGCTTTCTCTGCTCTGTCTCCCAGTGCCATCCTAAGGCTGGCAACTCTGGCTTAGCGCACGCTCCTTTGAGGCATCAGAGCCAATTCTTTGAGCTAGCACACTATTGCCAGCCACCACAAGCAGAAAGTGACAACATGTCTTCTGTGACAGCACCAAGCCACCTGGTCTTGGCACCTTGGATCTACTCATATATCTAAGTTGCTGCTTCCTTCAGGGAGCCAGGAAGTCCCCAGCATGAAGGTCCCCAGCAGACCAAATGGATCCCATCAGCCCTCTGGATTTTGCTGGTCCTTTGTCTATCAGGTCTTATGAATTACAGCTGGGGCCTGGGTTTGGCTGAGTCCTGGGAGGTTTTTTGCCAATGCTACTTCTTAAGTTGAAGGTACAAGTACCAGAGAGTCAGAGTCTCCCAGTTCTTTGACATCAGAGTTCAGGTTTAAGACATGGAACTAGAAGGGGTTTTGCTGAGGGTATAGTCCATGTAAATATTTTGCGGGCAAGGAGGAACTAGGACCCCAGGGTGATAGAGAGGAAGAGTCTGAGACCTCACTGAGACCACAGAACTGTCAGTGACAGTTCAAGGCAGACACCAAGCCTTGAGCTCAGCACACTCGTGTCCTCTGTCTCAGGGCTGTCTACCACAGACACACCTAGGAGATTCTGGAGAACATCAGATACATTTAATCAGAGTTAGAGCATATAACACACACAGTGCTTCCTAATTATCAACTGCTTTTTTAAATTAAAAAACCTTTATCTTTAGAATAGTTTTATGTTCACAGCAAAACACATGCTCCTATATACTCTATGTCTCACACATGTCCAACCTCCTGAAACAGTGACATCCCCCACCACAGTTGTACACTTGTGACAGTTAATGAACCTATAGGGACACATCATAATCACCGAATATCACATAATTGGAAACATACATTATGTAGCCTTTTCAGATTAGCTTCTTTTGCTTCACAATATACATTTAAATGTCTTTTCATGGCTTAGCAGCTCATCACCTTTTTACTGCTGATTATATTTCATCGTTTGGATGAACCAGATATCCATTTACCTACTGAAGGTCAACTTGGTGGCTTCCAAGTTTTTTGATGATGTATAAAGCTGTTATAAGCATCCATGTGCAGGTTTTTGTATGTATATGTCTTCAATTGATTTAGATAAGTAAGAGAGACAGAGTGCTATTGTTGGATATATGATGAGTTTACGTTTTTATTTTATTATAAACTGTCAAACTGTTTCATAAAGTAACTCTGCCACTTTCATTCCTACCAATAATGAATAAGAGTTGCTGTTGTCTCACATCCTTACCAGCATTAGGTTTGTCGGTATGTTCAATACTGGTCACTCTAATTGGTCAATAATGATATCTTATTGTTGATGTAATTTGTAGTTCCCTGATGATATATGATATGGAGAATCTTCTCATAGCCTTCTTTTCCATTGCACATGTATCTTCTTTGGTAAGATGTCTGTTGAGGTCTTCCATCCATTTCAAGTGTTGTTTTCTCATTGTTGACTTTTTAGTTCTTTGTGATTTTTGGATAACAGCCATTTATCAGCTATTTTTCAAATATTTTTCCCTAGTCTGGGATCTCTCTCTCTCTCTCTCTCTCTCTCTCTCTCTCTCTCTCTCTCTCTCTCTCTCTCTCATCTTCTTAGTCTCTTAATAATATTTCAAACTTTTTTTAAACCTCAATGAAGACCAGTTTATTATTTCTTTCATAGATCATGCTTCTGGTTTTGTATTGAGAAAGATGTTTCCAAAGACTGATGAGATAGCTCAGCAGGCTAAAGTACCTGCTAAAGAAAGCTTAGAGACTGCAGTTTGATCCCTCACACCATATGCTGTGACAACTCTGCCCCAGCTCTGGCTGAGCTAGCCAGAATCCGGGAGTAGTGGTGCACACCTGTAGTCCCAGTGCTGGGGAGGCTGAAAGCAAGAGGATCACCACTAGTGTGAGCTGTGTAGTGAGACCCTGCAAAACAAAATATATTAAAGAAAAAGAAAGAGAGAGAAAGACAGACAGAGAGAGAGAGAGAGAGAGAGAGAGAGAGAGAGAGAGAGAGAAACATTTCCAAACCTAATGCCACCTAGATTTTGTTCTGTGTTACCTACCATGTAGGGTTTGTTGTTGTTGTTGTTGTTGTTGTTGTTATTGTTTGTTACAGGATCTACAGGGTGTACAAGGTCTCACTATGTAGATCAGACTCATAGTGATCCGCCTATGTTCAGCCTCCCAACAGGAGGATTATAGGCTGTGCCACCATGCCCAGTCTCAATCACCAGCTCAGTGTGCCCTGGCGGGCGAAGCTGGCACAGCACACCAGGGATTGAACCCAGGTCTCTGTACTCTGCCTAAGCAGGCGCTTTAATCTGCTGAGCTATCTGGCCAGCTCCCCATCTAGTATTTTTATAGTTGTGAATTTTACATTTAGGTCTGTGACCTATTTTGAGTTTATTTTTGTGAAGGTTATAAGATTCTATGTGTAGTTTCAATTTTTCTGCAGGTGGATATTGAGTTGTTCCAGCACTATTTGTTGAAAAGATTATCTTTGCTCCATTGTGCTGCCTTTGCTCCTGGACTATATTTATGTGAGCCTATTTCTGGGCTCTCTATTCTGTTCCATTGACCTAATAGTTCATTCTTCTCCAAAACCACCATCCTGTCTTGATTACTATACCTTTATAGTAAATCCTAAATTCAGGTAGTGTCTAACTTCAGTTTTTCTCTTTCAGTGTTGAATTAGTTATTCTGTATCTTTTGCCCCTCCATATAAATTTTAGTACCCACAAAATAACTTTCTGAGATTTTTATTGTGATTTCATTGAATCTATAAGTCAAGCTAGAACTGACATATTGATGATGTTGAATATTTCCTTGAACAGGAACATGTCTCCATTTATGTAGTTCTTTGATCGTATCAGAGCTTTATAGTTTCTGTAATCTAGATATTATATATTCTTTGTTAGATTTATACCTAAGTATTTCATTTTTAGGGGTGCTAATGTAAATTATGGTGTGTTTGTAATTTCATTTGTAAATTGTTAGTATATGGGAAAGCAGCTGTTTTTTCGCATGTCAACCTTACGTCATACAACCTTACTGTAATCACTCTGTCATTTGCTTTTATACCTCCTCAGAAGATAGTAGTTAAATTTAATTTAGTCACCATACTTTCTGGGCCCTCTGGGCTCTGCTATATGCTGCCCCCTCTGTCTGGAATCCCCCCATCTTCATTCTACAGCACCCATCTTCAAATTTGATTAATCTTCAAGAACTTGGAAGTCTTCTCTGACGCTGAGTCTACATTAATTCGCCACCTCCTGCTTCTTTCCTTCTTCAGAAGATGTAAGCTCTGTTCTCAAGAAATTTATGGTTTATTTAGGAAATGAACCACAAAGATGATAATAACTGATAAACAGCTCTTTTCAAAGAACTTTATCTGTATTAACTGATTTCATTCTCTACAGACATGGAGATTAATGAGAATTGCCACCCAAAGCCCTCAGTAACTCCCCTCAACCGGTAAACTAGAATCCAGATACACCTGAAAGCTTCCACATCAGGACTTAATCCTACTTTTCCAAATTAAGCTGGTTTACTCCTGTGCCTCGCTATAGTATACATTCCTACCTTG
>PVKN010034825.1:0-11756 GCA_004027915.1 Capromys pilorides
AAGAAAGAAATGTACAAGAAATGAAGAAGAGAAAAACTACAAATAATTGAAAAAAGGACGTGAAACAAATTAAAGCCTTAACAGCTTCTTTTCATAGACGAGCAGAAATGCACAGTACAGTTGTCCAAACCATCCTGCTTACATGTATAGATGAATTCCTTTCCCCGACTCCCTCTTCCATCCTCCTTGACTCAGTAACTCTTTCCTTTTGAATAAGTTCATTCTCTTTTCCCAGTATCTATTTTACCCTTCAGATTCCATTTTTCTCTTTCAAGTTCTCACACTAAGGAGACAATATGTTGTTGGCACATTTGGGTCTGATTTATTTCACTTAAGAGTACATTCTCTAGTTGCATCCATTTACTGACAAAAAACTCAAGTTTGTCCTGTTTTATACCTGAATAATATTCCATTGTGTAAAAATAGCACATCTTCTTGATCCACTCTTCAATTGATGGGCATCTGGGTTGTTTCCAGGCTTTAGTTATGACAAATTGCACTGCTATAAATATGGGTGCACATATATAGCTGTGATATGAGGTTTTCATTTCTTCTCAAAAAACACACAGGAGGGGAATAACCAGCTTGAATGAAATCTCCAATCCTAGTTTTTTAAGGGATCTCCACATTAATTTCCATAGTGGTTGTACCAGTCTGCACTGCCTCCAACGGTGCCAAAGTATTCCTTTTTCCCTACAACCTCTCCAGCATTTGTTATTGGCTGACTTGATGTTAGTCATTCTTTCTGGGGTACTGAGGAATCTCAGTTTTGTTTTAATTTGCATTTTTCAAATGACCAATGGTGCTGAACATTTTTTCATAGATTTACTTGCCATTTATATTTTTTTCCTGAGAAGTGTATATTCATCTCAGATGTCCATTTTTGGATTGGGTGTTTGAATTTGGGTAGCCTGATTTTTTAAAAATTCTTTTTATGTTCTATATAGAAGGCCTTTGTTGGAGGGACAGTTGGCTATAATTTTTTCCTAATGTGTTTTCTTTTTACTCTGTTGGAGATTTGCTTTGAAGTGCAGACTCTTTTAAAAAAAAATCAAGATCCCAATTGCTGATTCTTTGAAGTGTTTCACCTGCAGCTTGGCTGCTGCTCATGAACTCTCAACCTACCCCTATTTCTTTAAGATTTCTCCCTGCATTTTCCTCCAGAGAATTTAGTGTTTCTGTTTTAATATTTAAATCTTTGATCCAGTTTAACTGTAGCTTTGTGCACGGTGATAAGTATGGGTCTAGTTTTAGCCTTTGACATGTGAAATGCCAATTTTTTCAGCACTATTTATTAAAGAGGCTATCTTTATTCCAGGGAGGCTGTTTGGCCCCTTTATCAAAGATAAGGTGTCTGAGTTGTGTCTGAATCATCTAATATGTTCCATTGATCCTCAGGTCTGTCTGTATGCCAGTACCATGCTGACTATCATAGTAACTTTATAGTACAATTTCAAGTCAGTGATTGTGATTCTCCCTGCCTGTTCTTTATTATCCAGGATAGTTATTGGTATTCTGGGTCTCTTCTGATTCAGAATGCATTTTAGGAATGCTTTCTCTAGCTCTGTGAGGTATACTAATGGCATTTTAACCAGGATTGCATTAAATCTGTGTAACAATTTTGGGGTATGGCCATTTTCTCAATATTGGTTCTTCCTGCCCAGGAGCATGGAATATTTTTCCTTTTTCTCAAACCATCTTCAGTCTCTTTTCTCAGAGTACTATAATTTTCACTGTATTAATCTTTTATGTCCTTGTGAGATGATTAAGTTTTTTGGATGTTCTTGCTAAAGGCATGGTTTTCCTAATTTCTTTGTCAGTGTTCATTCTGGGTATACAAAAATACTACTGATTTTTCGGTGTTGACTTTGTATCTTGTTACATTGTTGAATTTGCTGATTCAATCTACAAGACTCTTCACGGGGTTTTTGGAGTTCTCTCTGTAGAGTATCATGTCAACTGCAAATAATCATAATGTCCCTTCTTCTTTCCCAATCCTGATTCCTTTTATTTCTCTTTTGTATAACTGCTCTAATGTTTCCAGACCCTATTGAATAGGAGTGGAGACAGTGGACATCCTTGTCTTCTTCCTGGTTTTAAAATGAAGACCTTCTGGTTTTTCTCATTTAGTATGATGTTGGCTATTGGTTTCTCATAGATGGCTTTCATCAGTTTGAGATATAAGCCATCTATTCTGATTCTCTGTAGGGATTTTCTCATGAATGCGTGTTGGACATTGTCAAAAGCTTTTTCTGCATCTGTTGAGATGATCATGTGGTTTTGTTCTTGGTTCAATTGATGTGGTGTATTACATTTATGGATTTGTCCATGTTGAACCATATATATTCATTAGAGAGATTGGCCTGCAGTTTCTCTTTTTTAATTGGATCTTTCTCTTGTTTGGGCATCAGTGTAATATTTGCCTGTAGGAATGAGTTTGGGAGAATTACTTCCCTTTTAATTTCATTGATGAGTTTGAAAAAAGTTGGCCTTAAATATCCTCTATATTTCTTGTAGAGTTCTTCTGTGAAAACATTGGGACCTGAGTTTATCTTTGTTAATTTTTTTTATTATTACATTTTCAATTTCATTTCTCATTATTGGGTTATTCAGAGTTTGTGGGTTTTTTTTAACTCAATTTGACATTTCATTTGTATCTAGGAAAACTGTCCATTTCTTTTGTGTTTTCCATCCTGTGAGAGTAAAAATTTTGGAAGTAGGTATTGGTGATCTTCTCAGTTTCTCTAGGGTCTGTAGTCATTTCATCCTTTTCATTCTTTTCTGCATGAAATTGGGATTTTCTTTCCTTTTTTTTTTGGATTCAGTTGGCTAGGGGTTTGTCAATTTTATTTATTCTTTCAAAGAACCAACTCTTTGATTCATTTATTCTTTACGTTGTTTTTTTCATCTCCATGCATTAATTTCTGCTCTAATCTTTTTAATTTCCTGCCTTCTTTGTGCTTTGTGCTTGACTTGCTCTTCCTTTTCTAGAAGCTTGAAGTGCAGCATAAAATATTTGTTTGGGCTTGTTCTGTTTTCCTAGTGTGTGAATTTACCATTATAAATTTTCTCTTAAGAGAGCTTTCATTGTATCCCACAGGTTATGGTGAGTTGTATCTGCATTTTTGTTTGACTATAAACATTTTTTAAATTTTTTCTTTAATTTCATCTGTGAACCACTGGTAGTTTAAGAGGTTGCTATTTAATTTCCATATGTTTATGGTGTTCTGTAGTTTCTTTTGTCAATAATTTCCAGTTTTATTGCAATGTGATCAGACAGAATGCACGGGATCATTTTAACTTCTTTGCATTTACTTAGGTGTGCTAGTATATGGTCTCTTTTGCAGAATGTCCTGTGTGCAGCTGAGAAGAATATTTTTCTGTTGTTTCTGGGCAAAACACTGTAAAGGTCTACCAAGTCAATTTCTTCACAAGCTTTATTAGTTCTGTTATTTCTTTTTTTTCGGTTTGATCTATCTTTTGTGACAGTGACATGTTAAAGTCCCCCATTTCTATTGTGTTATTGCTCATTGATTTTTCATGTCTGTTAAAATTTGTCTTATATAGGAAGATGTAGGAAGATTCTGCTTTTTTGGTGAATTTCTGAGATCTTGATTATTGTGTGTCTCAATGTAGATTTACTATGCCTCTGGCTGTGTGCAGTTCTATATGCCTCACTTACCTGTATGTCAGTTTCTTTTCTCATGTTTGGAAAATTTTCCGCTAGTACTTCTGCAAATAGCCTTTTTATGCAGTTCGTTCTGTCTCCTGATGCATCAGTGTATATACATATTTGTTATCTCTTCCTCTTGTGGTTTTACCTTAACAAGTATGTAGTGATCTTTTTCTATCTCTTTGGATGATTTTTGGTTTGAAGCTGATATTGTCAGCAACCAGGAGAGCTACCCCTGCTTTTTCCTGATTTCCCATGGCATGGAGGATTGTTTTCCAACCTTTGGCTTTTATTTCGTGGATTTCCTGCTGAGTTAAATGTGTTTATTGTATGCAGCATATTGTTGAATTTTGTTTCTTAATCAGTTCTGCTAGTCTGTTTCTTTTGATTGGTGAATCGAGACTGTTTACATTGATGGATATAACTGGCACATATTGGCTTATCTTTGTCATGTTATTTTCCTGTTATAGGTTCTGTACTGCTTACCTCTTTTTAATTACTTTCTCTGTTTGGTGGCTTCTTTCTGTTGTTCTTGAAGCAGTGATCACTTGCGTCTCTTTCTAGCATACCTGCCAGTACTCTTTGTATTGTTGGTTTGGTGGTCATCAGTTTCTTCAATTGTTCTTTATCATGGAGAGATCTTATTTTGCACTGAATTTGACAGATAGTTTTGCAGGGTACATCAATCTGGGTTGGAAGTTATTTTCTTTCAAGACCTGAAATATTCTACTCCAAGCTCTTTCTTGATTTGATGGTTTATGTTGAGAAATCTGCCATGATTCTGATGGGCTTTCCAAAATAGGTGACCTGTTTCTTTTCTCTAACAGCTTTTAATATTCTACTCTTTTGCTGAATTTCTGAGCTCTTGATTATTGTGTGTCTCGATGTCGATTTACTATGCCTCTGGCTGTGTGCAGTTCTATATGCCTCACTTATCTGTATGTCAGTTTCTTTTCTCACATTTGGAAAATTTTCCACTAGTACTTCTACAAATAGTCTTTTTATGCAGTTTATTCTGTCTCCTGCTGCTTCATTGACACCCATTTTCTTATAGTATTTTTATCTGCATCATCTTGTGGCTGGCAAATTGTAATTTTCTGGTTCCTCATCAGTTTTAAGAAATCTTTTATTTCATGTTCATTAGCTGCAACACTGTCTTCGAGGTCTGAAAGTCTATCTTCAGTTTCATTCAAGCAGTTTTGCCAGCTTTCATGAAGTTCTTAATTTCTTGGATATCTGTTTCAGGAACTCTTAATTCTTCCCTGTATTGTTCATGCAGTATTTCCATCATTTTTCTATCCTCTTCTTCTTCTTTTTTTCTTTTTAATTTGTGCCTTCTTTAATTGTACTGAACAATTCTTCCACAATGGTTGCCCTTTATTTTTGGACCTGAGAGATTATTTCTGATCTTAATTCTTTTGTATCCTGATGGGCTTGTTTCTTTACTTCAGTTGCTAACATTTCAGAGATTTTGGGTGTGTAATTTCCACGTTCTTGTATGTCTTGGTCTCCTGGATTTGTTCTGGGTGGGCTGGAGGATTGAGATTGCCTTCTGCTCCTGTGTTTTGCTGTTATTGAAGCTCCCCATAATCACCCAGACAGAATCCCGCAGGCCACCCAGAGTCCGCCAATGTTCTTGAATGGCTCCAGAAAAGCTCCATGTGTGCTTGCTCACACTGGGCCCACAGATCGCAGGCAGCTCTCCTGCAACCTGAAGGCCACTCATAGTCTTCCTAAGTCCTTAGAAGTTTGGACAAGCACCAACAGAAGCTCCATGCCTGTGCACAGGGGGCTAAGGAAGGTCAGAGCTTACCAGAGTCCTGCAGGCTGCCCAGAGTCCACCAAAGTTTTTAAATCTCTTGTGATGTTCAGAGTCCATCTCCCTATTTAGTTTGTGTGATGAGTCTCCCAGACGCCCCAATCTATGTAGACAGCTGAGCACCATCTCTTAGTGAGGCAGCAGCTCCCGAGCTGTGGGGGCGCCTTCCTTCACTGCCCCCACCAAGCCTCCGACTTTCAGTGTCCCTGCCTTGCACGAATGCATACACCGAGCACCACGTTGGATGATATGGTTAACTCTGTCCTCAGCCATCAAACATAATTTTAAAAGCTTATGCGTACAAAGTCACTTCCTCTTATGTTTCATTTATCCCATTGTCCTGGCTTTCTGTCATCATTTCTTGCTCGTTGAGGAACTTCCTCCAGGGACTCTTTTATGGGGCTGGGGGCTCAGTCGGTGGTCAGTACCCTTAGTTTTCCTTTATCCAAGGATTCCTTTATTTGTGCTTCAGTCTCAAAAGTTGTTCTTGTTGGGGGTAACATTTGGAGTGGATAGTTTTTTTCCTGGAAAAGATTATCAATTTTTTCTGCCTCCAAATCGCCTGGTCTCAATTTATACTTTAGGAGGATGCTTGAAACTTGCTGCAGCTCTAGCGTCAACACTGGCTTGGCCTGTGCTGGAACCTTAGCAGCCCAGGGAGGGCTGCTTTCCGTTGCTCCAGAGTCCTGGGGGCTGCAGGTGGTGGCTCATCCTGTGGGGGCCCTGTTCTTTGTTCCCTTGCAACATGACACCAGTAGTTGCCTCCTCCCCTGCTTGAAGTGTTACCAGTTAGCATTTGCCTGAGCTCAATGTTTGACAATAAAAGTGAGAGATTTCTGAGGCTCTGGGCTCACTTAAAGAGAGACCTCAGTGAGTCCTCTGCAGCTATATTCACCCGGTCTTCTCGCCATTTCTTTGAACACCAACATACAACATACAACAGTTTTCTCTCTCTTTGATGCTGCAGGGCTGGGAGCGTGGCCTCTGGTCCCACCATAGGAGCTTGTCCAAGCTGCAGGCATCCTGAGGCCTGCATGTGGGCTTCTCCCTCAGTCTGGCTCATCCTAGCGCCCAACAGGTCCAGGTCTTAAGCAGGAAGGGCATCTGTCATGGAACCCACCTAGCTTTGGCAGGGCATCTGATGGCCAAGGAACAATGTTCAGTCACCCTCCTTACCCCCTGGGGCTGGGGCTGGCCGAACACACATGGCCTGGAAAACAGCCAGGTGAGCATCCCATGCACTCCTGGCCAGGGAAAGCGGGCTCTGTCATCTCGCAGGTCCCGTGGGGACTCTCAGGAACAGAGTGCACACTTGGTCTGGGGAGGCCAGTTCCTCAGGGACCATGGGCCTGGGAGCCCTACTTCTCATGCGTGCTTGTGGAATGGTGCTGCAGCCACCCAAGGATACACAGGCTCGGCTCTGCTGACTGGGTCTGGGCACCTCACTGTGTGGTGGGGGGCTCTCGCACGCTGTGCCCGGCTGCTCTCAAACACAAGACGCGAGTGAGGCTGGAGACCAAGTTGCTCGCAGTTCCGGTTCCTGGCTCACTAAGGGCAGCTTCCATCCGAGTCTTCCCGCAGACAGTGGGCCCCATTTTCTCTCCTTAGAGGGGCACTAACCCCCCCTGAGCACCCCAACCTTATGACCATATTCAGCCCCATCCAAGCCCCACTGACCCCCGAATCCTGTGGGCAAAGCTCTGTGCTCAGCAGCGCAGCGCGCCTCGCAGCGAGGGCCTCCTGTCTCCTCTCGCGGCACTGGTCAGCCTGGGCCAAGCCTCCTGCGCACCTGTCGGGCATGGGTCCCTTCCACACCCCCTGGGCCGCCTGACGTGGACACGTGCGGAGCACACCAGCGAGTCACGTGTGGGTGCTGAGCGGGGTGGCGCACAGCTGCAATCCCAGCCGGCTGGGAGACTGAGGCGTGGGGCCGCGAGCTCCAGCCCAGGCTGTGCAACCGGGCGGGCAGCTCAGGCTTTGTCTCAGAGTGCGAAGTGCGAAGGTCGGGTTGTAGCCGTGCATGAAGGCCGAGGGCTCAACCTCCAGTGCTAGGGAAAACCAGTCACGTACGGAAACAGTGGGGCGTGGAGGGACCGGAGCTGGGGAGAGGCTTCCTGAGCTCCAGGTCTGCTCTGAGCCTTTCTTGTTTAGTAGGCCAGGTCTCTTTGGGCGGACACTCTCCAAGCGGCCTGACGGAGCTGCAGGCCTTGTCCGGGCCGCAGTAAGACTGTCACCCTTGGACCCCAAGGGGAGCACCGTGGGCCCTGGCGGATCTGTGGCTCCAGCCAGCACTGCATCCAGGTGATGGGCTTCTGTCTGGGTGCTGTGAGCACCGAGGGAGCAAATCCTGGAGCCTGTCTGCCCCACCCCTATCCCCAGGGCCTGGCGCTCTAGTAGGAGGTGGAAGAAGCTAGAGCCCCCCATCTGAGCTGGGAGCAGACTGGCTGGTGAGGCCCGGAGGCGCGTCCCCGCCTGGTGGCCTGCTCTTGCCCAGGAAGATGCCCACAGGCCCAGGGGCATGCTGCAGCCTCCAGCGGGCCGGGCTGGCGCAGGGGACACAGGGACCGTGCTCTCAGCACAGCGCTGGTGTGGGGCCTGGACTTCCTGGCTGCCGCTCAGCCTCGGCCTGCTGTTGGGGTGACCCCACTGCTCTGCACAGATGCCTCCGCCCTCGAGAACTCTGCCATCCTCAGCAGGGCTCCCTGCAGCCCTGTGCTCCTCTGAGATGGGCAAGGCAACCCTGGCACAGCCGACGTCAGCGCAGGCCCCGTTTGCCCGCCTCCTCCTTGGCCCGAGAGCGTCTGTTGGGGTGGGGCCTGGTTCCTACCAGCAGCTGCTGAGTAAAAGGAACCATCTGTGAGCCAGAGGGGGAGAGGCGGCTGAGAACTTGACAATAGGGAAAGAAATTGCAGGAAATGGGAAGAAACGGCAGATCCGGGACCCATTTTCCGATTGGCAAAGCGCCTCTGAATATGCATATAGGAGGTGTAATTTACATCCTCTGCCCTGTGCAACCTTCCGGATCATCTTCCCTTTTTAAACAGGGGAGCTGGGTCTTCTGTAAGCCTCAGTCTAGAAGCTTCTAGACGGTGGAGGGAGGCAGCGAGGGGCTCGGCCCTGCAGGCCTGCACCCCTCTGCTCCTCTGCCTGCGTCCCTGGACTTGTAGCCCTCACTCTCCTGAAGGGTTTAAGGTCCCAGGCTCCAGGAGGGGTCCAGGATCCAGAGGGACACCTCGAGGGGAGGGGGGGCTGACCAGCACACCTTCGCCAGGGTGGCCCCTCAGCCCTGCCCCTGCCTGCCCGCCTGGCTCTTGGCCTCAGTCTCCCCATCTTTGCTGAGGCAGGCTGGCCTGACAGGCTGTGTGTGTGGTGGGGGAGACACTGAAATGATCCAACAGCGCTTCCACCTCCCTCAGTCTAATTAAAACCACATCAACCCTGCTCTCATGGAACTCAACCAGGGCCTCCCTGGAAGGCTCTGTCCCCAAGGACTTGTCTCTGGGACCCAGGGTCCAGGCGGCAGCTCTGTCTATAGCTGGTGTCAGCCCATGGTCCCATAGACCCCTCACCCCATCGGCACAGAGAGGGCGCTCGCTGGGGCAGTGACCATGTCGTGTTCCCACCGGCGGCTGCTATCTGCCGCCACATGGGCCCAGGCCCCTCCACCCCTCAGGCCGCAGGGAGGCCCACAGTCTGGCCAGCTGCCCCACAGGCCTGGAATGTGTGTTCCCAGCTCTGCCGTACACACTCACTGATCCTGCACAGCTCCTCCCGTTCCTGCGGGGACAGGGCGCTGTGTGGCATGGCCCAGACGTGCAGCTGGCTTTCAGGCAGTCGCCTGTGGACCAGGAGCGGAGCGGAGAGCTGCGCAGTGCCAGGAGCTGCATGCAGCAACGCAGCGTGATGGGACAGGTCCTGCAGCCCTGAGCCCAGCCGCCTGCCTACTCACCTGGGCTCCGGGAGCCCAGCGGTGCAGACTTTTGAGGCACAGCTCCATGTGCCCAACATCAGCTGCTAGCCCCAGAAATCTGCGTGGGTGTGGTGTTGAGAGACCTGGCCCACAGTGGGGTGTCTGGAGATGGTTTGGACCCCTCTGGGATGGGTTCCGCCAGAGGAGCTCCCTGAGCCCAGGAGACCCCTGCTTTGCTTTCCGGAGCCCTGCCGACACCAGCGAGGATTTGTCTCCTAACTTTGCACCCTTCCCCAGGTATGAATTATAAATGCACTGTTGAGTGTCTGGGAAATGTGAGAGTGATGCCATAGCCATGGGACTCTGAGCCTGGCGCTGCCGTGTCCCCTTTCCTACCGAGTCCGTGTGGCACATGCAGAAGGCTGCTGCTTCCCCACCTGTCCAGGTAGTGTGCATTTCCTGTTTTTCTCCACAGTGTTGGTTTCAGCTGTGGGGCTCTCAGCAGGCTGGAAGAAGAAGGGACCTTTGAGGGAAGGGAAGCGCAAGGGTGGGTCATGGGCACCAAACCCTGAGGCATGCTCAGGCCTGGGATGGGGAGACCCAGTCTCCCAGAATCCACAGCACTCTCTCCCTGGACACTGTGTGGACAGCCACCAACTGCTGGGCACTGGTGCCCAGGACACTGACAGGGCTCAACGTCCCACGCAAAGGCCACTGTGGATCATCACGGCTCCTTCCAGAAACTCTGAGGAGGCCACATGGCCTCTCTGCCCTGAGTCCAGGAGGGCCTATGGCAGCTACCTCACTGACCTAGGAGAGGACCACGAGCCCAAAGTGCCACGCAACACAGCGTCAGGATCAGGGGCTGCTCTGAAGTAAACTCAGACATAGGACAGCCTGGCCTGGCTCTGGCTGTAGGACCTCCTCAGCCCCACGAGCAAAGCAGGACCTCAGGGTGGAGAGCAGCTGCTATCAGCCGGACACGAGGCTGGCAGCCTGAGGTCTGAGATGTAGCCCTGAGCAGTGTGGGGCCCATGCAGGCCTGGGGGGCGGGGGGGGGGGTAGCCTCAGCTGAGTCACACAGCCCCCTCCTCGAGACTCCCTTCCTTCCCCACTGTGCCCCACGACCAGGCCCAGTTGGCCTCTGATTCTGGGTCTGCCCCTCAGGGGCCTTCCCTGTGCTCGGAGGTGGCCAGATGACAGACAGGGAGCGGGTCCACCTCTGTTCTAACGTGTGGTCTCCTGCCTGGGTTTAGAGAAATTGGTCTAAATGCCGCCCAGCAGTGTAGAAAATGCTCACGGCCCCAGGAGGAGCACCGTTTTCTGCGCTAGTATCTAACTGTGTCTGCTCCAAGGGTTTATCTGCACCTCTACCAAGCAGCAATACTTTGCAAAATACAGCCAGACATGGCAGAGATGCCCGTAACCCCACATTTGGGAGGCTGAGGCAGGAGGATCACCATGAGCTGGGAGCAAGGCTGGGCTATTAGGCAGACCTTGTCTCAAAAAAAAAAAAAGTCAAAATAAAACACACCAGATCCTTAAGCAAAACTTTCTCCTTTGTCTTTGTTGACAGGGCCATCAACCTACTCCTACCAGGGGGTCGCCTGTCGCCCACCTGTCTGTGGGCATCTGTTCATTTTGTCTTCCACTTTGAGAAAGACTTTATACAAAACACTCTATGCTTTCCCCTTAAAGAGTCATCACAAATACTGTTAGTGACACAGCTTTTAAAAGAAATTAGATTTCTGTTGAATTTGTTATTAAACAGAAACTGGAATAATTAGCCTCTTACATATACATCTTTACATCTTCAAGTAAGAACGTTAAAGCCCATCTGGTATACCGGGAACACTTCCACGCGACTCCAAGCAGGGAAAGGGACGTTGGCAGAGTTGTGCAGAAATGACATTCGTGCCACAGTCCTCGCCCAAGGGTTGCCGGAGTCAGACGTTTTTACTAAATGCCCTGAAATGTGTTTAAGAAAAGCCAACTCGGTGTTAAAAACAGAGTTCCTTATAAATTGAAAGAAAAATCAATTGAAAGAATATTATTTAAACAAAAATTTTCTGTTAATGTGTGATTCTATTTATATAGCGAGTAATATGTATATGAATATGTGCATGTGTGTATGGATATACATAGTTTTTCCTTCTTTCCAACATATAATCTTTACTTTAAAACAAAAGTAGGGAGGATAAAGTGACCAACCTGTCTCCCAGACCCACACGCCTGGGGCTGGGGCAGAGCGAGCTCTGCCTGGTAAAAATCCAGTACAGTGGCACCTCAGCTCTTGAACTTCATTTGTTCTACAGCTTAAGAGAAGACGGCCAGGTTGTGTCTGCAGAGCTTGC
>PVKN010034826.1:0-11760 GCA_004027915.1 Capromys pilorides
GATGTTATTACAAAGATTAAGTTTGTTTGAGAGGCTTTGGATTCCTTTAGGTATTTGCTCATATGTCAAAAGAATTTTCACCACAATAAAACTATGGAAAAATTGCAATTTGTCTGTATTAAGATATTCTTTTCACTATTAAAAAATTGACAAGAGGAATTAACATAATGTCCTTCAAATTTTACTTAAAAACCATAATGTCCATCTTGGGAATTCTGGCCAGATTCATTCCTCATATGACAAATGCTGTCAAAAATTTTAATGAGCAAAATGACATGCATAATTATATAAAGCTCTCTTTTTATTTTTATTTCATAAACCCTAATTGATATAGGGTGCCTGATTTTAAATAAATTGTTCCTTTAAACAGATAATGGTGATTATACTATAAATAACTAAAGTTTCCTGATTCCTTGAATTACTGTAAGAGACAAGTTAGCTAGTTTTCAACACCCATGTTAGCATGGGGGCATGATTTTCTAACCTTAGATACTAAATATCATAATTTATTTTTACTCTTTCCCATGATAGAAATTGAAAATGGGACCATCATACATTCAGCATTTCCTCCACATCCGCTTACATAACTCCGTAATAGTTTTAGAGTATAAACATGTCATAATATAATTTGCAAACACAATTTATACACTCTAGAGTAGCCAAGGCCAAAGGCTGACATTGCCGGGGAAGCCACACGTCCTCCTAGGCACGTTCTGCGGGTCAGGCTTCACGGCTACTTCCTGCGATGACTCCTTCGGAAAGGCTTTCCTCAGCCCAGGCGTCACTGTTCCAAGTCAGGGCTGACTCCCCCACACAGAGAGCACCAGCCAGCCGTGTCCATTTCTAGCGGGATGTGCCTGCGCCTGGTCTATGTCAGGGGGAGATCAAAGTCAGACACCTCTCATCGACCAGCAACTACCGAGCCGACGCGCCTGCTGCCCTTCCGACTGCTTTCCACACTAGACAGTGGCTGAAGCTGAGGCTGAGTTTCTGTTTTTTCGTGTTGTTTTCTAGATCCCTTTGAGAAAGAGACGATCCTTCCACTAACCAGGCTGAAACTTACTTGCAGAGACTGGGATAACTACGGACTGAAGATTGCAACTGAAGATTAAAACTGTGTGCTTTCTCAGCACTTAGAACAATTCTGCAGCCAAGTGAACAGTGAGAATGGCGCGTGCAAACTGGGACACATGCTTTCTCTCCCATCATCACTTGCGAGTTCTGAATGAGACCACAAGACCCTCTGGTCCTTAAAATAGAGTCCTGCTCCATACAAGCTCTTCTTTATAGATGATTGATTCAGTGCCAGTTTCACAGTAAAACACTCCGTTCCAAGTTCTGAATCATCCATATAAAGTCACGAGTAGCAAGAACAGATAAACATGAGGTCTGTCACTTCAGACAGAATAGGAATTGGTTTAAAGCGGCTTCATTTATGAAGCATACATGAACTGTTACCGGCCTAGAGAAGAAAGAACAAAGAAGAAAGGTTATGGTGTGTTTTCTCTCTGCCTCCTTGTTGTTTTCAATAGCTGAATACTTGTCTAAGCCCTGGACTGAGTAATAGACTTATAACGGCATTTTGAACTGGGCACATTATTTTCTTAGTTGATCATCCCTGGGAATGCTTGACCTAATCTGCAGTGATCTTACCATCTGTCGTCCATGTCTTCCCACTGAAAGGCAAATGCCATAAAGGCCAGGGAGTTTATCTTTTACACTGCGGACTTGAACCCTTGAGACAATATATTCATTGATATTTTTTTAAAAATGGATAAATGAATACCTTGTGTTTTCCATACCTCTAACATACAACCGGTTATCTCAGTTTTGGATAAGGGGGTTATCAAGCTATTTAACCTTGATTTTCTCTTGCAAGGGTTTAAAAGTCGGGCAGATCATGAGCGGAGAAGGTTAGAAGGTCAAGATAGTGTTTGGAGAGTGCAGAATGGAGACGTGGACACAGATGGAGCCCCTGTCCTAGCCAGAGAAGCTGTCAAAGGCCACAAAGCAGGAGCCAAAGAGCGTCTCTAATATTGCGGATGTCTAGCTGGCTGCTGGCAACCACTGCTCCCTACAGAAGGAAACAGCCACCGCAAGATCTCATTCAAAGTTTCCACTCAAAAGAAACACTCAGATGCTAGCGTGCGTTCTGACAAAGCCCCTAGGGAGTTTCCTTTGGCCTTAGTGCAGTAAATTGTACTTGGGGAAGCAAGAAAGACCTGTCTAGTTTTAGTTCTTCAGTGTTGCAGTCAAACCAAGTTTTCATCAGAACTTCCAACTTTGCAATAAAATATATGCACTTCTCTATCTTTTTAAAAAAATTATAGATAATATCTTTGCTTTATCCTGCCAGGATATATGAAAATAAGTGTATATTTTGCATTCTTCTTCCTTCCTCTTCACCTTACTATCTTACTATCTTCTTTTTTTCTTGTTTACCAATCTGAGAATCATAAGTCTCTGCTTTCAAAATATTGGAAAGATTAGTCAGTATATTTATAAAATCTAGTAGCATGACTAGTAAGAATAGTAGTATCAATAGTAAGAATTATAGTATTTATCTCGGGCACTTTAAATGTCATATATTAAAATCTGTAAGATATAACAACTGACCAAACAGAAAACTCTAGACACTAGGAACTATTTATTTAGAAAAGCAGAATTAAATCAGAAAGAAAAAGCAAAAGGCATTAGGAAAAAAACTTCAGAAATTAAAATGTATGGAAAATGTTTTTAAAAATAAATCACAACTAACATGCAAAAAGGAACAATAAAAGAAAAGGGACGTTTTTTTAAAGGTAGGAATAATTTGAAATTCTAGACTTCATTAAATGTAGAGGAGCAAGATTGAAAAATCTATTTTTATTTTTGTCCCTGGGTCACTTAGCAAACAAAATAAACTTGAAAGCTCACCACTGATTTTCCCGTAGAACAAAACTACAATTTTTATAATGATACCCTGAATTTTTACAGTAGCTTCATGAAATGAGCAGGCCAAGTATTATTACGGCCTCATTATACGGTGATGTGTTCCTTAATGATGGGGATATCATCTGAGAAAAGAGCTGTTAGACTCCTTGTCGCCGTGCAAACCTCACAGAGTGTACCCAAGCAAACCTAGACAGTGTGCCTACTGCACCCTGAGCAGATGATAATGTCATACCTTGACGTCTATATCCCAGAATATATAGTCTCCTTCTGATCTTCTGGGATGGCTGTCCTACGTCATGTGTGTGATACGTCTTTGACCAAAACATTGTTATATGGTACATTTCTGTGTACAAACACTGTGGGTCAGAAGACATTAACTGACTCATCCCAGATCCTATAACCATTAAAATTGCACAGCTAAGGCTTGAACCCAGGTCTAATCCTTTGTAATAGTCTGTTTCATGGTGTGGCTACAGAAGGAAAGCACAAAGACACAACTCCCAAAGCTCGGGAGGGTTTTAGAGAATATCTGATAAAGACTCCGAGATCTTGGCAATTGGGAAGCCCTGTACCTTCAGTGTCCAAATTTGATTTGAGCTTGTCCCTGTTCCAATTTGAAGATCTATTTTCTTCTGTAGTCCTTCAGAACTACAGGAAAGTTCTAGCACCTGTTCCTTTTATCAATTGCTCCACGTGCCTAACTATAAAAAGAATTGCTTTCAACGTTTGCTACGATGAGTTCATCAAGAAACTACTGAATACAGCCTCCAAGTACTTGTTATTTACTGTCCACCAGACTAGGTTTTTTCCATGACTGAGAAGTCTCTCTTGCAGGGTCCTGAGTAAGAATCTTTACAGATGGTTCCCAGTTTTCAAACCCATTGTCTACAGCCCCAACTGTTTTCTATAGTTCCAGTGTTACATACTTGGTTGTTAGTTTCACCAGTGTTTACCAATAGCTCCTCTTTTTTTAGGCAGCACTTCCTATTTTTGAGGCAGCACAGCCATTTGCTAAGTCCCATAAGCTCTAAAACATTCTTGAGACATGTCAAGCCTCCCATTCCACCAAGAACAGTAACATCTTCTTTTACATAAATGTCTCCAAAATGGTCTCAAATTTCCCATGGTTCTGACTTTACTCCAGGTAGTCATTTTCTCACACCTGACTGGAATATGGGCCCCGTGGACAGATTCCATTTCTCCAATTCAATAATCCCATCCTCTGACCACACTAACAACTGGGTACTTCTCCCGAACCTCTGCTTTGATAGTATCATCCGTTTCTTTTTAAACCAGAAATGATTCTTTATGCTTTATGGGGTTGTTAGTATCTGAACTGAGCCTTGAGAAGAATTTTCAGAGGTAATGAAGAAAGTTCTCCATGACAGGAATCAGTCATTGGCTTCATTCTTTTCACCACCTACTTGACACTAACTCAATAAATATGATGAGTTGCCTTCAGAACAATTCTGAGCCTCTTTTATCTGTCTAATTTGATTCATCTTATACCTGTATAGTATTTTCATACCTTTAAGAAAATTAGATAAATACATGTTAGAGTCCCCATATCACTTTCCATAATTCTCCTTGCTGTGCGTACCTTGCTGCCCCACTGACCACAACTAGTGCACAAACCACACAAATACACACAGACACAAGATAATGATGAGCCAAACTTTGGAAGAGCCATTTATTTCCCTCACTACTGAGTTCAACTTTCAAGCAGGTCCCATTCACTCATTCAGGTTCACATTCAACGGACACCCATGAAGAGACCTGCAAGGTGCAAGCACCAGGTAAGGTCCTGAGGACGCAGTGTGAGGTGGACAGCCCCTGCTTCCGTCCTTGCCTGTTACCTGACTGCCAGAAATAGATAAGTAGAAGTTGTTTGGCTGTGGTTGCTTAAAATGCCATTTATTTTTCTCCTCTTAAACAAGTGCCTGGGGTTTCCCATCACAATTCCCTCTTCAAATGCCATAGAATAAACACAATTAAAGTCAGAAAACTAAAGATTTCTATGCCAGAGCAGATTCCCAGTAATACAAGTTGAAATCAAACAACACAGAACGTTGCTTGAGCTTTCAAGAATTAACCACTTGGGGACCTGGGGAGACAGCTCAGTGGTCTCAGCACCTGCTTGGAAAGTGCAAGGCCCTGGGTTTGTGATCGTGCCAAGCCAGCCACTGAAACAGGGCATGGTGGTGCATGCCTGTAATTCCAGCACTGGGGAGGCTGTGATGGGAAGATCAGTATGAATTTGAGCTGTGTGAGACTCTGCACCAAATAAATAAATAAAATATTTTTCTCAGAAATAATTAACCGCTTAGTGTGTGCTTTGTGGGTTTCTAACGGAAAGAAAACAAAATAGCAATGCAATTTGCACTGAGTATAAAGGGCACATTTCTAAAAATTTAATTACTTAAACTCTGTGACTATTGCTCCAGAAAATAAAAAGTGTTGAATGAAGAACAGAAAACTGAATGTAAAGAAAAGATAGGAGAGGACCAGTTAAGACAGAGTCCATGTCTTCGATTCAACAATTAAGTGTATACTTAACTAAAAATAATGGAGCATGTGGAGCAACTGGACTAAAGTGTTAGACATGTGTGTTGTAATGACTATATTGTGTTATGTCAGGTTTTTGAACATTTTAATGATAAAAGTTAGCTCCTAAAGGAAGCCAAAGACTCTGGCCCAGTTTCCCCAAGAAAGATTCAATCTGGAGATAAATTTCTGAATCTGGGACAGAAGTGAAATCTGGAAGGACAGTGACCAGCAAGGAGAGAGGAGCTCAGCAGGCCCCTCAGTGATGACCCACAGGGGGTGTGGGCCTCTCGCACGGGAGCATGAGGAAGAACTTTCTGGCACATCTACAGTAGAGTGTATGCACAGGGCATGGAGCACTGACAAAATCAGTGAAAGTGGGGACAGCAGCGACCCGTACTGGGTCAGACTAATGCAGAGCGGGAACTCCTTCAAGAATGTCTGCAGCTGAGGAGCAGGAAAAGGAGAGAGGACAGGGGACAGTGAGCATCAGCCCCTCAGCTGGGTGCTACTCTCCCTTCTAGAAGCATCCCCTGCCCAAACCCACAACCGACAGCAATGGGTCACTGATAGGATTCAGTGCATCTTGGTTTCTGGGCTGTGACAAGCCATGTCTATTATTAGTCATGTGGCAAGTTTACTTGACAGTTTTACTCTTTTGAATATAAGATATTTTGACTGTTTCTTCTTTGTCTTAAATTGGCAGAGAAACACCTGGAGTTTTTCCTTTCTTTTTTCTTTCTAACAAATGGGCTATTATGGTATCATGGTCACATCTGAACAGTATTTCTTTTATTTATTTTGGTTAATATTTTGGTACTAACCTGTTGCATTTCTTTGGCCTAGTTTACTTTCCCCCCTTGAAAAATATTTCAAATAAACAATCTCTTGTTAATTTTGGGCATGCTTCTTATACAAGATGAATTCTCTTATCAGGGATAACACTGTTGGTCTTTCAACACTTGAGAATCCACCACGAGGAAGACACACAGAATTCAGTTATGTAGCTCCTATGCCCAACATATTGATATCTGCTTGACAGGGAGCATAACAGCGAAGTTTGTTTTCAAATTTTGTCCTCTTTGATCTTATACAGTTCTTGCTAAACATGTCAATTCGAATTGTAAAACCTTACCACTGCATGAAGGTAACAGTGTTGACACAAGCCACAATTACACTTCTTGAAACTCTCTCTCTTTTTCTTGTAACATACTGAAAAACAATAAGGAAAATGTTTACAGTGCTTGCATGTAGACAGAGATTCCAAAGTACACCATAAGTGAGGCCTTGCTGGAGAACTTCCTTTTCTGCAAAATGCAGTAAGGAAAGGTCGAGAATTGGGGTGGAAATTTACCTCCATGAGCATCACTGTAAAGAAGGATGTTTTCTCTATCTCAACACAGTCTTCCTAAGTAGTTTAAAAAAACTCTCTCTATGTATGTATATAAACACATACTGAAAACATTTGTATGAATTTAATATTTATATATTAAAAATAATACACACAGGAATGATATGAGAGAAAGAAATATTGAAAATTAGAAGCAGAGACAAATATGCCTTCAGAGACAAGAGTGTGAAGGTACTGTACAGGCCAAAGGCTCTGCATTTTCTCTTATGCATCTATAATCCTAGTCCTATAGGGGGCTGAGGCAGGAGTATCACAAACTCCAGCCCATCCCAAATATTTTGGAGAGAGCTTATCTCAAAATTCAAAAATAATTTAAAAAGTGCTGAGTATGTACAAAGGTCCTGGGTTCAACTCTCACTGTTACAAAAAAAAAGTAATATTGAAGAGATCATGAAAGATCAGAAACATGGAAAACCTTTGGGACATAGTGGCTGGAAGCGGCCCCAGGAAACCTGACATCATGAAAGTGCACATGTACAGTAAGAGAAATAACCATGCAGGCTTGCTTAGCCACATATTCAGCAAAGCACGATACCTTATCTCATTATCTTCTTCATTAATCTGTAGATTTTCACCAGCTCTTGTAAGATTTGGTTGCTTCTTCTGGGAAAAGAACAATGGTATACCTTGTAAAATTATCAGCGAATACTTACTGTAATGTTACAAAGTACATGACCCTCGCCTTTTATCTTTCTTGTCAGTGACTCCGATAACAATTTTTTCCAGTGTGTGAAATCTCTTTGCAATAAGATAAAGAGTGAATGCATTACCAATTCTACATTTATAGGACACTGGGGTTGCAAGAGTAAAAAAGAAACTGTCTTATTTAAACAGTAATCAAATTCAGAAGACATTTCTAAAAGCTGAGTCATGGTGATTTACCACGTTTTAAGATTTTAGATACCCTTCAATATGAGAGAATAAAAGAGCAGCAGTAACACAAGTGGCATTTCTTCTTGACTTCTCAGCCATTATCTGATTTTCAGCATATTTTCTTCCTTTTTATATTTAGCTCTGATACCTGTCTCATCCCTCGAGTGTGCATTCTGAGACACATGGTTAACTTCAAAGCCTACTGAGGAATGGTAGGCAGTTTTCTAAAATTTAAAAAAAAAAAAAAAAAAAAAAAGCAAAAAACTTAGGCTACCTGTGAAAGCAGGGCTCATTATTTTCTCAATAGGATCCTTTCTGGGAATAAATAGGCAAAGCTTATCAAGAAGGGAGGAACAGAGCTGCCAGGCATACCTTCCAGTATAGGGCTCCGAAAGCAAAGCCAATCACAAGGGAGAAGAACGCAGGCAAGGCCATGGCTGCCCACTGCAGGCTGGAGTCGTCCATAGAATCTGCTACTTGGCCTGTAAGGTAAAGAGCACGTGCTGAGCACAGCAGGTCCTTCCTGGAGGTTCTGCCTCTGTACCACAGCTGTCCCCACGGGTTGCCATAATAAACTCTTGGCCTTTCTCTGGGTAAAGTACTGAGAAGACCACTTTTTCTGCTGGGTGTTGTTTTTGAAAAGCCATAGAAATCCACATCATTTCTGAAAGATGAATGTGTTTTACAAAGGAAAGAAATTCCATGGACAGGAAGAGCTCTGGCTTCCTACACTCCATGCATATGAAACCCAGACTTGCCATACCCTGAGTGCAGGGCATGACTTCTTGTGTCAAGCAAATGTACCTTCTACATCTTTCATCTTCTCAATGCTTTTCACTTTCCCACATTTCACATCCTGCCCCAAAATACTCGACATCATAGATTACAAGCTATGTGAGGCTCTGTACATGTCTAACTCTAAGTGGCCAGCTGCAAATATTAAGTCATTATCTGTACACTATAGTTATGGTGCATGCAGGTACCTCCTGCTGAGAATAATGGCTCTTTTCACTCATTTTCATCTTCGATACACATTTTCTGGAGGCCAGGAAGTGCCGAGTACAATGCTATGGACCACGAACTGGATTTCTTACTTTTGACACCGAAAAGCTTGAAGCTAACACCAGATCTGACCGCAAGCACCCTTGTTACACACACTAAATAAGTCATTTTATCACGAAGAAGACAGATAAGATTGGCCTTGGACCCCTTCCTCCATCCCACCTGCCTCTTGCGTGGGAGAAGAAGAATCCTATGTGAATTTGCATGTGGGTGTAAGGGAAAGGGGATATGGTATGAAGTGCAGGGGGCTGGCTATAGGTTGAGGGAAGTGAATCATTGATTTCCCTGATCAGCAATAGGCAACTCGAACTGGAGATCAACATGAATTTTCTCATCAAAATAAACTTGAGTTATAAAATTAGATTTGATAAAATCAGCACAATATTATTATAATATCACAGCCATTGGGTCAGCCAGATAGCTCAGCAGATTAAAGCGCATGCTTGAAGGGGTTTGAGCCCTAGCCTGTGGTGCTGGTCCCACCCTCCAAGGTGCACTAAAATGGGGATTGAGACTGGGCATGGGAGCCCAAGCCTGTAATTCCTAGTGTTTGGGAAACTGAAAGCAGAAGGCTCACTATGAGTCAGATCGCTGTAGTGAGACTCTGTAGACCCTGTACTAAGTACATTTTAAAAAGGGGAAAATATCACAGCTATTTTAAGGATTATGTAAGATTAGGAGGCACAGTCTAGGATTTTAGTGCCATTTAAAGAAATTTTAAATGAAAAAAATATACTTGGAAGTGCAAAGCCATAGAATATTTAAAAATTTAACACAATTATCTACAAATAAATAATTTGGTTATTTGTGCTTGTATGCTTTTTCTTTTTCTTTTTTTTTTTTTTTGAGTCGGAGTCTCAGGTTGGTCTTGAAATCACTATGTAGCCCAAGCTGGCCTAAACATCGGCACAATCCTGCCTAGCCTCCTGAGTGCTGGGATTATAGATGTGTGCCACCATGCTCAGCCCCTGCATTCTTGATGACAACCTACTATGCCCCCTCTGTCTACTAGGACTGCTGATTTCCACCATTTTGATGGCTTAGTCTTTAGGATTATGGGGTACTTCAAGTCCTAGAGTCTAAGATACAGCATCATCCTCCTTGAGGAGAGAGGGAGAGAAAAGGATCTTAAAGACAGGGAAGAAAGGGTGTCCCCAGCCGCTGCATATCACACCCCATACAAGTCAAAGTTTCCTTACTTTATGATGGCACTCGTTATGCATTCAGCTTGAAAACCAAGCCTTTCTTTCTCAGGGACACTAGGTCCCTTTTGCAGGGAAAGAAAAATAACTTTATCACTGAAGGCTGCTTGCATGTCCGGGGTAGAACTTCCCATAGTGTGCTTGCCTTTGCAGCTATCAACTAGCAATCAGTGAGATTTGAACTGTACGCCTAAAAGCCCATACACGGGGTTTTGGGGTCAAGGCCCTTGCTGATAACAAAGCTCTACTTCTACGCACATCTTGCTCTAGGGACCTCGTGAAGAGGAAGAACGTGGACACAGGGCTCTGAGCAACCCCAGATTCCTGAGTCATTACTGTACTGTGGCTCATTCTTGCTAAAACTGTCCACTATTGAAGCTGCTGGAAAATTGACTTGTTCAGTTTGACTAATAATAACTGACATTACAAAATACAGCACAACACATAGGCCACAATCTTGCTGAAGTTCTTAAAGCATACCTGCTTAGGAATGCCAGTGAGTATAGATCTCTTGGCACTTAAGAAACAGGCACATGAGAAAACTTCCATTTGACTCGAGTCTAAAACTTAGTGCGCCCTTGCCACAACCCACTCCACAATTGTTCATTGTTCTCCTACTTAATAAAGAACTCTAACCAGACATGAGGCATGGCTCCAGGCCCATGTGTACTAACTCACTCACAACTCACAGAGCCCACAGTGCGCTTAGAACTATAGCTGGGCAATGAGATCAGACAATCCAATTTAAGACTGGATTTCCAAGAGAAGTGTATGGCAATGCCAAAATAAAGATCTCTTTCTGTATCATTGAAGTGTTATCTGTAAGGATCTCCAACATCTTTTAATCAACACTGTTCTTGGCACAAGGGATGTTGGCATCACTTTGAAGTGTAACTCTTTTTGGGTAAAAAGTGGGGTTGTGGGTCATCCTTTGATATTCATATGATATACTTGCTCTGGTCTTCTTTTTTTTTGAGGGACCAGGGTTTGAACTCGTGACCTTGCACTTGCCAGGCAGGCCCTGATCTTCTGACTGGAGCTGTTAGCTTTTAAAGTCTGATCCCTGAAAATGTGCATGCTTTCTTCAAATTTTCTCACTCTTTTGCCACAAAACAGCCTTATATTCTTTATGTTCCAAGTAAAAATATTTATAATATCTATTATCTTATTACATAGCATATGACAGGCATTTCTGTGTACATCTCACTATAAGTCCCATGAGAGCTTGTCTCATACATCATTGCATAAGTGGGTAGTTATGACTGACATTCTACCGAACCAAATGTTAATGTCTTTTTTATAAAAGGAAGAAAACAGAAAGTAAAATAAATAACAAAAAAGGAAAGCTGCCTTTTCATCTTGCAATATAAAAAGTACCCCTAAAATCAGAGATTTAGAATCATGTAGAGTGTTTTGCTATTTTTTTTTTTCTTAAATTCGGTTTCTTTTAAAGTTAGCAAGAAAAATCTTTGCCATATTCCTGCCAGGATGGTGGTAGACTAGTGTTCCAATCTAAGTAATTGTATTTTTGGACAAAGAGTATAAAGCAGGATATTAAATTAGTCCACAAGCAATACAAAAGAGTAATCCCATTACCAACTGAGACCCACAGTTGTCCTAAACCGTTATCCTTTGGTCGTCCTGGCTGAGAGGAACCTTCTCAGTATGGAAACTGAGAACCCAGCAAGAGTCAACAGTCTCACACAGACATAGAGTCAGAAATGGAAGTTCAAG
>PVKN010034827.1:0-11749 GCA_004027915.1 Capromys pilorides
AAGCCATAATAATATGCTGAGCTATAAATGGCTCAAATCAACAGCTTCCAACATTGCCAGTTCTGCTGATAACCCCCTACTATTATGAAATATTGGACTATGTGTACAGCTACTTTCTCTTGGTTCAATGAGAAGAAAGATTTATACTAATAGTGTTTAGGCAAAAAAAAAATTAAAAAGAAAAATATCCAATACTGTCAAATGAATAAATGTATTTTATTTAAGAACACCAACCAAGACTCCTGATAATTTCTTGGAAAAAAAATTTGCCCCGTTTTTACTGTAATATTTTTAGGCATAGACCTGCTTGATTAAGCATAAGAAATTATTTTGTTACCCAGGTTTCTGGATACAGGAAAGGCCATACGTGATATTCTATGTATAGAGCACCAAACATAGCTGATTCCAAAATCATGTTTATTGCTTCTCACATATTTCTCATGATGAGTCTGGTCCAAAAGTGTTCCCGATACTCTCACTCATAAGCTTTTTAGCACTGGGACGTTGCTTGACATCAAAGGAAAGTGGGCTGGCTCTATTTCACTCAGAAGATTCACCAGTTTTGAGTTTGTTTGTATTATAGTTTTGAAGGAAGTGCACAGGCTTATCTAGGGTTTACCTGTCATTTTCCTTTCAGAACCAGAAGAAAGTATAGTCTCTTACAAATTTCTCTTAAATCAATGCTTTTAAAAAACTTTTCAATAATATTGGAAACATATGTGATTTTAAAAAACTTCATCCATAAAACACGTTTATTACCTTCTTTTTTTTATATGTATTTAGGACAGGTTCTACAAGGTATTTGGGGTCTCACTACACAGATCTTGAGAGGATTTGTATTTGTATTTGTATTTGCAAGGTCAGTCAAATCCCCTCAGGATTTATCCTCAGGATAAAAAGTATTCAGGGTCTCACTACATAGATCGGACTCAGTGACCCTCCTGTTTTCAGCCTCCCAAGCACTGGGATTACAGATACTCGCCACTATGCTCAGTCTCAACTGCCCTATCAGCAGATTCTGGGGGCAGGCCCGGCATGGTAGGCCGGGGACTGAACCCCAGCCGCTGCACTTTGCCTAAGCAGGTGCTTTAGTCTCCTGAGGTATCTGGCTGGCCCCTGTTCCATACCTCCCACCCTTCTAGGTGATCCATAACTTGAAGATAAAATGATGTCTTGAGCCTTTACAGCAATGCCAAGACCTGGTAGCAGGACACTGTGTGATCTTATCGCCCCTGTAACCACGTTGCCCAGCACATTGGAGACACTCTGCAGGAGCTGTGACATTAGCCCATATGAGTGCGATTTACTGAACTCTTTGCATTGAAATTCTCACATGCTTGTGTTATTCATTTTTTATTTTAAAAAGAAAAAATTGAAAACAAGATAATAGGAGGGTAAAATGGCTGATACATTGTGCATTGTTATCTTTACATTAGTTACTCAGAGATAACAGCATTTAATTGTCCAAACAGTATCAGCACAAATCTTTTTCTCAATGAACGAGGAAAAATTAGTAGTATAATGATCTTAACTAAGATATTGCATTTCCCTTCCATGTTTTTTCTTTGCCTATCCTAATTTCTCTTGCTTTCTGAAGTTTCTTTACATTGTACAATATCTAGCATACCTTTTGGACCTTATCTACTCTTTCAGTTTCTCACGCTAGGGAGACATATTATGTTTGTACATGTATGCATGTATGTCTGGTTTATTTCACTTATGACTATGGTTTCTCTTTTTTATGTATTTAGTACAGGGTCTACAGATTCTCACTATATTGATCAGACTCGTAGTGATCCTCCTGTGTTCAGCCTCCCAAGCGCTGGGATTATAGGTGTGCACCACCATGCCTAGTCTTAATCGAAGTCTCAGTGCACCCCGGGGATGGGGCTGGCACAGGAATGCATATGGTCTCAAGTTGCATCTATTTATCTATAAAGGTCTCAAGTTCATCCTTCTTTATGGCTGAGTGCTACTCTACAATATAAAAAGACCACACCTTTTTTATCCCTTCTTCAGTTAATGGGCATTTGGCTTATCTCCAAAATTTTGTTATATCAAATTGTGCTGCTTTAACATGGATGCATATATATTGCTATGGTATGATGTTTTTAATTCTCTTGGGAAGATAACCAGAAGGGAAATGACTGAGTCAAAGGAGACTTCTAATCCTAAGGTGTTTTTTTTTTTTTTAATCACCACACTGATTTCCACAGTGGTTGCACCAGTCTACACTCCCATCAACAGTGAAGAAGGGTTCCTTTTTCCCTTCCGACATTTGTTATTGGTTAATTTGCTGATGACATCCATTCTTTCTGGGATAATATATAATCTCAGTGTTGCTTTAATTTGCATCTCTCAAATGGCCAGTGATTTTGAACATTTTTTCACAAACTTATTTACTGTGTCTATTTCTTCATCTGAGAAGTGTGTATTCATCTCAGATGTCCACTTTTGTATTGGATTTTTAAAGGCTGAGGTCCTTTTTGAGTTCATCTGTTCTTAATAGCAATCCTTTGTCTCAGGACAGTTTGAAAATATATTTTACTACATTGTGGTTGTATCTTCACTCTGTTGGTGGTTTCTCTTACTGTGAAAAAGCTTTTTAATGAGATGAGATTTCAGTTGTTGATTCTTTGTGATAATTCCTGTGAGATCAAGGTTTTATTCATAAAGCCTTTACCTGTATCAATGTCTTCAGGACTTTTATTTATTCTATCTTACAGAAAATTTAATGTTTCTGTTTTAGTATTTAGGTCTTTGATCCATTTAGACTTTAGTGCATGGTAAAAGGTATGGATCCAATTTTTATCTTTAGTTTATGGAAAGCCAGTTTTTCTGGCAGCATTTAGTAAAGAGGGAAAGGTAGAAGGAAGAGATAAAAAGAACAACAACTACAAGGAGGCTAGAAGGCACAGTCATACTCATATAAAAAAAAGATCAACCAATGGACAGAGACTGGGGGAGAGAGGCAGAGAGAGAGAGAGAGCAAAGAACACTTCCAGTCATGTCTCTTCTGTTATTAGTAGACAATATGTGGAGACTAAGTCCTAATCTGTGTTGATTATTCCATTAAACCAGAAGTAACTTTTTGGTGGGGTAGTGGATAATCTCAGCAAGCCTGCACCTTCTGGATGAGACCAGACTGATTCATCCTGCAGCCATCAGCACACTTTCTGTGGATCTGAGGCCAGATGGGAGCTGCGAGGTGGAGTCCTAAGCTCAATGGGCCCCTCTCCAAGATGGCTTCCAGCCAACCACTGTCTCATGTAAGACAACTAAGTCCTCAGCACTCACCACCAGCTGGTGCAGTCCTTCACATCCACTGCTCTCCTCTACCACTATGTCTCTCTGGGATCATCAGCGGTCCCCATGCGTCTGCAGCTTTGAACTGTTCTTCCCACACAGTGAGTCCTGTCTGAGGGAGGAGGCCCCACCGGCTACCTCCTCCTTTCTTCTTGAAGCTTCTCTCTTCATTGTCTCCAGGGACTTCAATTCATAACTCAGCCCTTTCCTGGGCCAGGGAACCCTTTCCCTCCTTGTCTTCCCACACTGCTGTATTCCCACATCTGTATGTGATGAAGAGGCCTCAGGGCGGCCCCTGCTTTGCTGCTTACTGCCCCTCCATCTTGGTGGCTCCCACACATGCCTATTTCAGAAGTTTTGGGAGCAATGCAAAAGCTAGGGGGCAAAGAAAATCTTCCATTATCGCTTAAAGATAAGCATTTTGGCACATTTCTCCAGACACTGGCATGCACACGTACACACCTTCTTTTTACAACATGGTGGACACAAAGTTTTCCAACCTATAGGTCTTTTATGACTGCATCAATGGTGATGGGAACAAATGATTGCACTATAAGAATGAACTGTGGTGGATGCAACCAGTCTCACCAGGAAACACTCCCACGTACTAAATGCTTCATTTCTCAGCATTCTAGAATGTTCCTGTTCCACTAAGGAAAGACCAGAGCATGCTGTATGTGATTATGGACTTAAGCGCTGAATTCTGGCCCTAGACTCTCCCTCCCTATTAGCAGTCAATGCCCCGCTTTCCTGAAACACTGAGAAAGCTAACGTTCACTTGCACTGGAACTGAGCACACACATTTATGAGGCTAAATGCCAAACAGTGCCAAGGATAGACATGGTTTTCATGGGTTCCAGGGACTCAGTACTTGGTGGAGCTTGGATATGGGGCAAAATAGAATTCTCACTGGCAGCATGGAGCTACCCCAACCCAAGTGCATGCACACACACACACACACACACACACACACTTACAATTTTAATTTAAATAACTTAAAGCAAATTCTAAAATTAGCATTTGGCAATTGCCATAAAGCATAAATCAAAATGAATCTCTCCAGAACTCACTATTGCTATTGAATACATTCTACAACTCCTGATTTTAATTTTAAAAAAGCAACAACTTGTCTCTAAATGGAAATTTCAACAATGAAGTATTTTGGATGGTATGTAGATATTTTCTCTAGGCTGGTTTCACAGCCTGAATAAATGAATATGTTCTATAAACTATAGAGATTAAGTAAGGCTAAGATATAGGAGGTGGGTTAAATATCTACTAAATTTAGTAAAATACTTTCAGTCTATTTCTTTTTTTAAGTGTATTTAGTCCAGGGTCTACAGGGTTTCATTACACAGATCAGACTCGTAGTGATCCTCCTGTTTTCAGCTTCCAAAGCACTGGGATTACAGGTGTGCGCCACCCTGCCCAGTCTCAATTGCCACCTCAGTGCACCCTGGGGATGGGGCTGGCAAGGCACACTGGGGATTAACTCCTGACCCCTGCATCTACCTAAGCAGGTGTTTTACTCCACTGGGCTATCTGGCTGGCCCTTACAAAATTTTATTTTAAAGAAAGTAATTCTAATAAAATCTCAGACCCAGAGTTCAGTTTTTACAAACACAACCAATTACATAAAGAAAACATTCACTTAAGCCCATTTAAGGTTGTGGTTAATTATGTCAAGGCAAAGCAGCCGTTACTTCCTGCTGCCCAGGAACACATGAAGCTTCCAAGGTGGAGGCATGGGCTGGAGTAGGCAGAGACTGATTCTTCCCATCTTGCAAGAACTGCTGCCTTCCCTTAAACAGGAGGATGATTCTCAGGTCATCCGGGTCTGTCCTCACAATGCAGAGCTTTGCATAGTGCTTCCTCAGATGTCCCCATGAGGAAGAAGAGCAGCCTCGGGAGGGTCTGGGCCCTTGCGATCCCTACGAGCCCACCACAATCCTTCGGCTGATCGCCCCCGGCAAGGTGTAGATAAAGAGCACCAGAAAGACGATGAGGATGATGAGCAGGAAGCCGATGATGATGTACTTCTTGTAGTTCCTCCAGATGAGGTAGTACAGGCACTTGAAGGGATTCACAAACCAGGAGAAGGAGGTGTCCGGGCGGCTGAGGAGGAAGGCAGAGAACATGAGGCGGGGAGCAGCCACACTGTCAACACTGAGGATTCTCAAGCCTAGGGGAAACACTTCTGACTCCCACTTCCTGGGGCCCCATAAGGAGAGGCCTGAGAGGGGCAGAGGGAGACTGTGCTGCCCCAAGCAGACCAACCTAACATGTGGGTGACGATGATTCTTGCCTCCTTTAAAGCTTGGTCTGTTGCAGAATCTGAGTCCAGTCAGAACCCAGGGAGAGGCCTTATCTCCCTCCCCCATACCCGCGTGACCAGCTCGAGCCCTGCTTTTCCATGGAGTCATCCTGCCACCCCAGTTCACAGTGAGCTATTCTGCCTGCTTGTCTCACCTGTCCCTGGGCTGTCTTCTTTCTGAGCCTATTATTCTTCTATACTTTGATAACTATTTGCACTACTTTTCCCTAACACAGTTGAAAGCTCCTGAAAGGCCAAGCTCACGTCATACATTCCTTCTGTGTTCTCCAAAGTGCTCCTCCACTAGGTGCTCCATAATCTTGAGTGAGTGGATTCCAGAGAAATGCCAAGCCTTCTGGCCCCAAAGGGGCTGCCCCCTCACCTCCCACATTCCCACCCTCAGTCCACTCACTTGGGCTTCGCCAGGGGCTCCGGCTCCTTCCGAGCTTTCCCCACAGGACTTTTCTGGGCTTCTTCTGCTGTAACAAGGTGGAACTCTGCTTCCACTTTGCCCTGCAGAAAGACAGAAGCTTCAGTTCCAGGCCATAGAGAGCCCATGGATCGGGGTGACTTTTCAGGAGATGTACTGTTGTGGTAGAGAATGGCAGAAGGCATTCTGACAAGTCAGAAATTTATTTTGAGAAAAGTAGTTGTCTTTCTGAGGCTGGAGGAGGACACCTTTATGAGTGAGGTAGCCCTAGATTGAAGCTACTGTTGAGTTCTGTGAAAAGAGAGGGCCTCTCATGTATAGGGCCAAACCCACCCAATTCCCTGTATGGGTTCACTGGTGACGACTTAATATGGTGTAACAGTACTAATGACAGGACTTAACAGTCAGCAGAAAGGGGCTGATCATAGTGTAGTGTGCCCTTCTGGATCTGCTTCTGTCTCATCCATCAGTTCTCAAAAGGAACTTGGTGGGTGTGGCCCAAATTTTTCAAATGCCTTGTCACCTTTCATCCTTTGTGCTGTCTCCCCTATCTACTTTAGAATCATCCTTTCATTCTAGTCTCCCTCCCTTCTCCTGCCTCCCTTATAAGAAACAGCACCTTGGCTCTGAATGTTGTGAGCAGGGAGCTCCTTTGGAACCCATGCCAAGGTCCATGGCGATGTAGATCTACATCAGCAAAGGAGGATGCCTGCAAAGTCGTGTTTGTTTGCTAATTCTCTGCTTCGGGGGGCCCTGAATGCCAAGCACTCTTGTAGGATTGAGACGTAACAGTAATCAAGAATAGACTTGGAGCCCCTGGAGGACCTACTCTCTGTTTTGCTTTTGTGCATTGAGATTCAAGCTGATAAGAGAGAGGCAGAGTTGATGAGGACTGGCATACCAAACACAAGTTTCACACATGTGATCCCAGTTGCGACTCTTTTCTCTGGTGCACACATTGCATATGAGTTGGCTTCTGAGGCAAGGCTGAGTTGTTACTCCCAGTAAGATAGTCTAAGGTCCAGCTAGGCCATGGTCTTGGGTTAGCTTACCCATTTGCCACAAAAGGCAAGGGCTTCTCAACAAGCACCTGGCTTCTGGCAGTGATGGCACTGTGATTAAATATAGTTTCTCATGGGAAAGATGAGAATACAGAATTTTTGGGGTCAGGCTGAAGGGTGGGAGGAGGGTGGCAGAGCCACCTGTGAGGGAGGACATGCGATGGCCTCTGTTACAGGTGAAGCCATGACCTCAGGGCCGTGTGGCCTCATTCACTCTTTGGATTAAAAACCTGAGCAACTCACAAGAGCACAGTCGGGCCTGCGATCCAGAAATGTTCCTTCAATGCATGTAGGTATGAGCCCTCTTGCTATTCAAGGATCGGGGCATCACAGGCAATGACTAACATGGGCAGGCACTCATAAATATTCAGAAACCATGAGAGAGAAGAAACATCAAGCTTCTGCTGGTTGTAATCATGGCTCTACACAGCTATCAACATAGAGTGATAATAATTAAATTGTAGCAGTGATTTCAATGGCCTATTGATTGTTCACTTTGTCCTAGCTTTATTTTTCTGTACATCTACATATCTGTCTATCTACCTATCACCTGTCTGTCTGTCTATCTGTCTGTCAGTCTGTCTGTCTATCTGCCATCTGTCACCTGTCTCAGAAGCAGGCAAAGTGCTTTTTCTCTGGGGAGAAATGAAGCCATGGAAGCCAAATAACCTTTCCAAGGCCATATGCGCACTTGCCCATCTGTGTCAGTCAGGTTTTCTTTCATTAGGCCGACACAGCTTAAAGCAGGAGAGGCCTATGCTGGCTCAAAGGTCAGCCTATGGTTGGCTGGCTTTAAGATAGAAACACCATGGCAGAGGGCAGTGGGGAGGAATAACGCTTGCCTCATGGTGGCCAGGAAGCAGAGAGCAGAGGAAAATCCCGAAAGGAAGGGACCGGGACAAAATATGCCTTCAAAACCAGACTCCCAGTGGCCTGTTTCATCTAATTAGGTCCCATGTCCTAATAAGCCCGTCCAACAAATGAACTCATTAGTGCATTAGTCCACTCAGTGAGGTCAGTTCCCTCATCATCCAGCCATCTCTCTAGGAAGGGCCTCATTCCAGTCATGTTGAGCATCAGGATACCTTTCATACCAACCCATGGAATTTGAACACAGGTCTGTATGATTCCAAAGGTCATGTTCTTCCCATTATACCAAGCTGCCTGCCAGCTTACTCATTCACTACAGATAATTAGAGCACACACTTTACAGGGCTTTTTCCAACTCTCACAGGAGATGGCTCCATGATCGTCTTAATAATCATCATCTGTTGTGACTTGTGTCCCTCCAAAGTTTCACATAGTCCCAAGTGGGGCTTTTCACAGGTGGCTGGATGTAGTGTGTGTGATGCTAGGATTTAGTGTGTGGTGCTGGAATCAAGAGTGTGTGGCTGAGTCAGTGGATTGGCTTGGCATAGTCCTAGGCGTGAATAACAGGAAAGGCCACCCCTCCCTGCCACAGGGGCAAGCAGCCTGTAGAGCACAGAAGGGGGCTGCTGTGGTTGCCTGTGGCCTGCCAATTCCCACTTCACCGTTACCTTGCTTTGCTGCCTTTCTGCCTTCTACCTGCCGTGAACTATTTCTTTTCTTGATGCCCCTCTGCCATGCTGCCCTGCCTTGAAACCAGCCAACTACAGGCTGAAACCTCTATGAACTCTTGGGCAAGATAAACCTTTCTACCTTTGACTTTGTCTGTTAGGTATTTTGTCTCAGCAATGAGAAGAGTAAATAGAGCGCCACCTGAAGGTGCTTGGCTCCTGGAGTCTTCATTTCCTTATCTGGCAAATGTCTAGGTATTCTCTGGATCTACTTCTAACTCCCAAGATTTATGAAAGGCACAGTTAAAGCCCAAGGAGCCCTTGAAGCACTTGACGGGTGGAAGAAGCACAATAAACCACCCCAAAATCATAACAGAAGGGTTTCCATCTCACACAGGACTTATTTCCACAGCCTCTCAAGAAGGGCCCTAAGCTCCATCGGGGAGCATCTTATACCCTGAGAACTTCATCCAGTTGTTAAATTTTAAGGAGAGTCAGCTGAAGAGGAGTTAACCAGTTTTGGGGGTTCAGAATGCTGGGAAGAGGGGATAGAGATTAATAGAGAACACATTAGAAATCGAGTAGAGGATCAGGACAGTCCTTGTATTCTCTGCTGCTTTACAGCAAGTGCTGCCCACAGCTCTTTGTAGCTCGCTGGGTGCTCCCAGTAGGTGTTACTCCATGTAAGCCCTGTGACAATGGGCAACACTGACAGCGTTGTGCAGTTCCTATTTTGCCATAAGAAGCCAAGCCTGGGTGAGACTTGCTAACCTGCATTTCTAAGCTGGGACTTGCGCTTAGGGTGGCCTCTGCTATTGTCTCATTCTTCCACTATGTTTTGCGTCCAAGTGGCCTCTTGTTGAGGAAGGAAAGAAGTTGGCTGTTTACTTATAAATTAATGACTGTAAAATGTTTGAAAAGAAGCCCATGGTCCTTGCCATTGCTGTGATATTAGAGTTCACACTTGGCCCAATTGTGAACTGGCCTTCACGGCTTAGGGAACATGACAGCACAGCAGAGCATAGGTAATAGTTGAGTGCATGGGATGTAGCACAGACAGGTCTGGGCTGAAGCCAGGTTCTCCCAGCTGTGTGCCCTGGGCTGGGTTGCCTGCCTGTTCTCTTGGCCTCGCTATCTTGGGGGTGTTAATAGCTGTGCCATAGTAAGATTGCCCTACAATATAAAGGAAATACATATGCAGTGCTAACCTACTGCCCCCTGGGGCCGGCGAGATGGTGGGGCCGGCGAGATGGTTCAGTGGTCTAAAGCGCCTGCTTAGGAGGGCTCAGGCAACTGCGGGGACTGCAGTTTGATCCCCGGCACCACATGCTGCGCCAGCGCCACCACCAGGGCAGGCTGAGCCAGCCACAAAATGAATAAATAAACAAATAAACACAACAAGCAAACAAATAAATAAAAAAAAAAAATTAAAAAAAAAATAAATGTTAAAAATGAAAGTTATAGGGCCAAGGAGATAGTCTGGCAGCATAAACGCCCACCTAGAAAGTACAAGGTCCTGTGTTCGATCCCCAGTACCACAGATCACACCGCCCTTGGAGTCCTGGGCCAGCTGTGCCAGGTCTGGCGGCCCACACCGGTAATCCTAGTGCCGGGAAGGCTGAGGTAGGAAGATCACTACAAGTCCAAACTATGTAGTGAGGCCTTAGACCAAAAATAAAAATATAAATAAGTGAATAAATAGTGAAAGTTGTTATTTTTAACACTATTTTTTCAAAAGCAGCATGTAGTTTAATCAAAACATTTCTGTCCAGGTCCCCAACAGACCCACAGACCCAGGTCCTGACAGAGAAAAAATGAAGGCTTAGAACACCACATGGATTTTCCCTGCAGGCCCTGCTCCAGCCTCACCACTTTGCTCGAGTATTACCAGGTATTTATCGGGTGTCAGGAGGGCAGCCTGGAAGGTGTCACCGTCTTCCCTTGTCCTCTTTCCCCTTAAGTAACACCACCACCGACTTTCTCCTAATGTGATACCAAGTTGAGCGGGGCCAGAGCTGCACATCATGGTGGAAAACACACACACACACACACACACACACACACACACACACACGCACACATAGCCTTAGCATGTCCCCATCAGTTTCTCTCTCTTTCTTTCTTCTTTCTTTCTTTCTTTCTTTCTTTCTTTCTTTCTTTCTTTCTTTCTTTCTTTCTTTCTGTATTTAGAACAGAGTCTGCAGGGCCTACAGGGTCTCGCTATGTAGATCAGACCCGTTGTGACCCTCCTATTCTCAGCCTCCCAAGTGCTGGGATTACAGGCATGTGCTGTGACGCCCAGTCTCAATTGCCCTCTCCACAGGCCCCGGGGGCAGGGCCAGCACAGCATGCTGGGGATTGCTCCTGGCCACTGCACTAAGCATGCGCTTTAGTCCACTGAGCTATCTGACCCCGACATCCCAGTTTCTGAGGGGGGATAAAAGTATACCTTGAGTGGCTTTCCTGCTCTGGTTGCAAAACTACCCATAAAGGCGTGCCTATTGCCTTTCCTCTGAGTTACACCCACTAGCTAGCACAACCGGCCACGCCAACCACCAGGCGAATGCAGACTGAAACAAGCCTGAAAATACTGTCCTCGAGTCCTCTTACTGGAGAGTGAGTTGACATCTACCTTGCAATAAGTACGCACTGGGTGACAGCCACTTGACTACATAAAAGAATGAGGTTTCTTTCTCTCTTTGTAATTTCTCAGCAAACTGTTTGCAAAGTGTGTTTCTTTCTGGGTTAACAATCACTTACAAATAAAGCCTTCCTCCCCGCTCCACTACTTTGTGGAGAGATTTTCTGTGTTGGAGAAGATTGCTAATAACCCCAGCACCAGGCTGGATGTCCCTTGAGCTTCTCTGGTCTTCTGCTAGACAAGGATGTGTTACACAGCCGGTAAGACCTAGAAATGTAGAAGCAAGCTGGGTGGATTATGGTTTATACATCATGTCAACCTGAAAGCTGAGAAGTTTAAAACTTAATTAAGTGACTCAGCAGGGTGCTAGGGTCCTCACTTTCTCAATATCCTAAGCTTTTGCAAGAGGAGGGCACAGAGATGGCATGGGCGGACAGCCTGGGAAAAGAGGCTTTCTCC
>PVKN010034828.1:0-11756 GCA_004027915.1 Capromys pilorides
GTGTGTGACTTGCTTCAGTATGTTGGGACCTGTTCAGTGCTAGGGATATTTCAGAGAAGAGAAGGTTTTCATAAAGTAAAAGAGGTGTGGCCAGTTTATCTGGAATAGGAGAAGCAGTAGATCTGGTAGGCACATTTTGAAAGGTAAGCCGGCAAATCTTTTCAGTTCAGCAAAAACCTCTGGCATGTGCTAGGCCAGGGATAGTGAATGTTTTAGAGCTTGCAGTGATAGAAACAGCACGCTGCACATATGCTGTAGGTTCACCATCACTGTTAAAGGCCGTTTTCCCCTTCATACATTTCATAGTTGAATGAGGGTGGGGAAAGAAGTGGCAAGGGTAGGTACAGAAAAAAAAAATGAAACTTTGAGGCTATGCAGATTAAGTCGCCAAGGAGCAGAAAAGAGGAAATTATTTTGGTCTTCCACCTTCTTAGAAGAGGAGACATTTGAATGGAGAGCAGAAAAACCTTGCATTTTGTGATCAATGATTGTATGCCAGGCATTTTTTTTATGTCTTTTATTTGTATTTCCAAATGAGTAAATGGAGGTTCTGAGAGGTGAAGTTATTTTCCCAAAGTCAAAAGTCTAGCCGCTGAAGAAGTGGCAGAGCAAGCGTTTGAAGTGGACCTAGCTGACTTGGTAGTCTGTGCTCTGAATTGTTTGTCAATATACTTTTGCAATGGTTCTTTGGAACTGTATCATGAATTCATGAGTTGGAATGCTAGCACTGGGAGCAGAGGATCTGTCATATGTTTGTGACTGGCATGGTCTGTGATTTGACAAAAAGCACATGGTTGGCAGTAAGCTAAAGATGTGGGGAGAAGAGGAATTTTAGAGATAAAGAGACGGTTGGCAATCTGTTGTAAAAGTCTCTAAGATGGCAAGTGGCAGTGAGGAGGGGAATAAGGGATTTAAGAGACCTTCCAGGGATATTTGGATACAGAGAATGAGAAAGGAGTTTGAGTTCCCAGCTTGGGTGACAGAGTAGATGAAGAAAACCTTAACTGAGAAGGAACATAGAATGAGGCAGGTTGAAGAAGAAAATAGTCCTTGACTTGTTGAAGTTGAGATTCTGAAGCTTTTGTAGAGCCATCAAGTCAGGGAGGGGCTGAAGGATGTGAACCCTTAAGTCTGCTTGGTTTTCCTGAATTGCACTGGTAGTGTTTTACCTTTTATTCCACCTTGCATCAGGGCTTTCCCTCAATTGGGGACTGCTGTGGAAAGTGTTGTTCAACTTCAACATTTTCAGTGCCGTATGGTTTTATTAACCTTGTATTTTTCTTTGACAAAAATTACTTACCCTGTCATAGGAAGGTATCTGGATTATATCTTCAACTTCTTATTTCAGCAGCCTGCCACAGCACCTGGCATGTACTTTTTTCTGCAGCACTGGGGATAGAACCAAAGGCCTCATCTGTGTGCAACAAGCTACATCCTCAGCCCACAGAGCATATACTTAATACATGTTATTGATTCCTTAACGAAGGCTATACTTTCAGTACTCAACTTCTCCCTTAACTAAGCCCTTAAGCCTTGAATGGTAGTTAACTCTTACTCCTTTAAGTCCTTTTGTGTTTGTAATTACAGCGTTTACTATTTTGTTTCTTATTGTAAAAATAATAGGTGTTCATTGTAGAAAATACAGAAAGCTATAAAGCAGAGGATTAAAATCATTCACAGTCCAAGTCTCAGAAGGAACTCCTGCCTACCCTTTTGTATATTGGTGCTTTAGGGAAATACATTAGATATGTTTTCCTTAGGCAAATGGCCCCATAAGGTGGAAGGGCAAATTTTTGCATCAAAGAGGCCTTTGCTACTTCCCTTTGATTGTGCCTCTGCTACTTCCCTTTTATTGTGCCTCTGCTCTCGTGACAGCCTATGCTTTCCCCCTCTTAAGACTTTTATCACATTGTACCATGTAGACCTTTAGTAGACTAGGAATTTGGTGAGAGTCTGGTCTGCACTGTGTATCACTGGGCTTTTGTCTTCAGATCCCAATGTGGTGTTCAGTGGGTATTTGTTGAATACATGAGTGACCTTGAAAGATAAAGCGAGGTCAATTTCCTTATCTCTCTGCTGCCCCCTCCCTTGTGCTCTAATTATGCCTTCATTCCCCCAGTCCTATATTGGGGAACGTATAAATTGCCATGCAGTAAAACTATATGACATGATCTTTGTTTATTGCTAGTTGCTTTTTAATAGTTAGATGTTAGGCCTTTGGAATATTGCTTGCCTTGATGTGTGATGAATACTTTTAATCCTTTGATCACCTTATTTTTTATAAGTTAATTACTTTCTATTATGTTGATGGATTGTTTTATGTTTTAGATGATTTCCTCTAAATATTACAACAGTGGGACTATTAGATCGAGCTGACTGCCACCACCTTGAGCTTTTTCAGAGGAGGCTCCTTATTAAAAAATATATAATTTCAGGGTTTGTGCAACGCACTTTTCTCTGTCATCCCTGCCTCAAGATGGAATTAGAAGATTAAAAAGATAAAGTGCTTCATTCATTTAATAAGTAGCCACCATGTTTATTCTGATAGTTCCCCACACATGCCATTTTCCTGTGGATAGAGGAGGGAAAAAGATCTAGAGGAATACTGACTGCCTCCCTGCCTGAGAGTTGTTGACTGACTTCCCTCAAGTCAGTGGCAGTGCACAGCCCCTCAAGGCCCATCCCTGACTCCTGGAGCAGCACCTCCCATCTCCTTTCTATGGGAAGCTGCTCTAGGCAGAGCTTGAATGCCTCAGTGAGGAAAGGAGAGGAGAGGGGGAAAGTGGGAATTGACTACATTTAGACGAACTTTAGGGAAAAGAGGTATAAAGTAGCAAGCTGAGAAGTCATCCTGGTGTCAGACTGAATAAGGGTTCTTCAGAGACATTGACAGTAGCTTTAGAAGCCTTCATTTTCTCAGCTGTAATGTAAAGGTAATGGTAAAGCCCCTTGTCTTGGAGTTATGGTAAGAATTAAAGGGGTTAATGTAGGCACACATTTAGCAGTCTACTTAACAGCTCTAAGTAAATGCTGGCTCTTGTTAAAATAATCAGTATTATTTTTAGAGCCATTTTGGGCCTTGTGCGATCATGTTATAGGTCTGAGTAATAGAAATGGGTCTGATTTCAAAATTATACCCTAAGAAACATACAGCACCACACTTCTGAAGCAGTAAAGCAGATGCTATCCCCTATCCCATTGAGTCTCTGTGTCTTGAGATACTGTGTCCCTGTAGCCTCTCAACTCTATTTTTTCAGAAAGAAGAAAATGAAACAGAAACAAAAAGTGGGGAGCAGGGACAAGCATCCAGTCTGGATCTAGGAAAGAGGGCACTATGAGCCTCCTCCAGAAAGATTGCCACTCTTAGTTTGAATCTTCTACTCGCCTGAGAGGATCAAAACATTTGCTGTTTGGGGCTGGGGAGATAGCTCCATGGCATAAGTGCCCCCTGGGAAGTGCAAGGTCATGAGTTCAAACCCCGGTCCTGCAAAAAAAAAAAAAAAAAATGCTGTTTGAAGAAGCTTGAGTGAGCCATTGGAATTACTGTTTCCAGGTTGAAGAGCTGGCATGGGTGTAGAAAGAGAGAAAGCATTACGTAGGAGAGTTTCTTTTTCATTCTTTGCTTTCTACTGTGAGGAGAAATGATCAGCTGATCTAATGTTAGGTGCTCAGTTATATGGGACGTGAAACTTCTGTAAAAGTATTTTTAAGCTACTATATATTTACTCAACCAAGTTCTGACCTTTTTCACCTTATTATGATAGAATTGCAGCATGCTGGAGATGGAACCCATGATTGCGCCAGTCCTGCCGTCTCTCTGTAAGCAGCAGATAGTCTGTAAAGAAGGATAAGAGAGGTGGAGAATACATTGATTCTGTTCCTACCAGGCATCCTGCTAGGATCATTCATTATGTAATTTAGTATTCTTTTTTATTTCTTCTTTGTTGGTTTTTGGTTTTAAGATTGGGTGTTGCTACGCTGTTCAGGCTGGTCTCAAATCCTTGCTTTCAAGGATCTTCCTGCCTCAGCTTGCTGCTAAGTAGGAGTATGAGTGAACACACACTAACCACCACATCTGCCTTAGCAGTTTTTGAGGGTCTTCAATGTGCCAGACACAGTATTAGTGATCATATGTGGTGCAGTAAACAGACACACGTAGTCACTAACCTTGAGGAAGTTCAGAGGCTAGTGGTGAGGGCATACGCTAAAGATGAACAGAAATAATCTTAAACTATTGAGTGCTATGAGGGAATGAACAGGATGTGTGTGAGAGAATAACTCTGAGAGGAACTATTTCCTATAGCATTGTTAATGATGGTTTCTCTGAAGAGGAGTCATATGAGGTGAATAATCATAGTAAACAAGAATCCTTATAAGAGCCTTATGAATTAGTGACTTGTGCAGGATCACACATTAAGGATGGCCAGGCCTACAAAAATTAGAAAAGTGCCTTTTAGACACACTGAGTAGCACCTAGTAAGGTCTTGATAGTGGAGATGCAAGCAAGGATGCAAGCAGCATAAGTGTGAACACATGCACACGTGTGTGTTTAGAGTAGGAAATGAGGGAGGTAGGAAGGCCAGTTGTACAGATGGTATTTTTATGCCAGTAGAGATGCAAAGAACTGTTTTGCTTTGTTTTTATTTTGTATGTTTGTGTTGTCTTTTTGAGACTGGGTCTTGCTTTACAGTTCAGGCTGGCCTTGAACTCACTTCGTAGCCTACTGGTTTTGAACTCTCAGTTATCCTCCTGCCTCAGCCTCCCAAGTACAGGGATTGCAGGCATGTGCCACCACACCTTGTTTTGGGATGATTTTAAAATATATATTTTTCAACTTTTTATTGAGATGAAACATATAAATTTACCATTTGAGCCATTTTAAATGTACAATTCTGTTAGAATTATTATTATATATTAAAAATATATTTACAGTATTGTAGAGCTATTACCATTATCCACCTCTAGAACATTGCTGTAACCTGAAGAAGAAGCCCCATACCTCCCAACTCCCCACTCATCTCATCTGCCTTTCTCTGTGGGCCTGCCTATTGTAGACACTTCCTATACAAATATGTCCTACCCTACCATTGTGCAAGTCATCTTTTCACTTTCTTGATAGTGCTCTTTAGTCACAAGAGTTTTTAACTTCCATGAAGTTTAATATATTCAGTTATTCATCTTGTTGTGTGTGCTTTGTCATTTTAAAGGTATAATTGCTTAATCCGAAGTTACAAACATTTATATTTGCTTTCTTCTAAGAGATTTTTTTTGTTTTTGTTTTTTTTTGTGATAACAGGGCTTGAACTCAGGACCTTGCACTTGCCAGGCAAGCACTTATTCCACTGAGCTATCTCCTTGCCCTCTCCTTCTAAGAGTTTTATGTTTAGATCTTTAGTGCATTTTGAAGTAATATTTATGTATGCTGTGAACTTTTTGTGGGGCCCTTCACTTGTCCCAGCATCAGTTGGTCAGAAAACTGTTCTTCCCATAATGAGAGCCTTTGTAAAGTGGTATATATAGCTCACAAGTGGGTAAACGGGTGGTATAGTTGTAAGGAATCAGAACCAGGAAGCGAGTACTGGGGGTGGAATTCAGGGCCTTTGCACTGGGCTACGTCTCAACTCTTCTTATTTGGAGACAAGACCTCACCAATTGTTGTAATGTTATGTGTTGGTGCCGAAAGGAATGAGAAGATCTGATGAAAGTAGCTCAGAGGACTCACTGAAATTTGTCGCTCAGTGAGCAAAGAACTCCTGAAGCAAGTCAGCTTTATTTAGGATAATTAGTGCGATCTCTTGCACAGTCACTTCGGCAAAGGAGGACCATGTGCTCAGTCATGAACGTGACCACGGTCTCATTAAAGTAAAGGAGGACCATATGCTTAGTCATGAATGTGACCACGATCTCCATCAACTTCCATCCCTTCCCTATCATAGGGTTCATTCAGGGGTCAGCCAATAGCATTCCAAGCAAGGGAGGAAGCAACAAACAGAGAGCCCACAGGTGAAGCTGCCATCCATCACCTGGAGTCCCAGCTTCCCGGGATTTTCAGCAACAGACCACAGCTGTCCCTGGGCCCTGTTTATTACACTCCATTTCTGGAAATGCTAGTTAGGCTACACAAATCACTAAGTTTCCTAGGTTGGTCTTGAACTTGTGATCCTCCTGCCTCATGCTGCCAGAGTAGTGCAATTCTAGTTCTGTGGCACCAGGTCCAGCAAGCGTTAAGATTATTGATTCAAGCAGCTGATGTAGTGATGGAAACACTTACTGGAAGGAGGGATTGAAGTTGGGAAGATGAGTGACAGCGAAATGCCCCAGTGTGAACGTGTTGCCTGTGACAATTTCCCACATAGTGCATAGTGGGCATATTCATAGGCAGGAAAGAAGATGGAGAATCAAGAAGACTAAGCTCAAGCCATCAGTGGAGGAAAGGAATGGCCAGGAGTTTGGTGTGTAACAAAAACAGAAAAGGGGAAGAAGAGATTAGTGTAGGTACATGTGTTAGGCTTCAGAGAAGTAGTGGTTCCATAAGAAAGGGAAAGATGTAATTGGAAGTGTTAGTGGGGACAAGAATGCCCATTTCATCTCAGCCCCAGAAATTTGGGAATTATAAAAAGGAAGAAAAAGCAATGCTAAATATGGTAGCACACCTGTAACTTAGGAGACTAAGGCAGGAGGACTGCAAATTTGAGGCTAGCTTGGGTAATGTAGACCACACTTCTTTTTTTAAAAAAAGAAAAAGTAGCTTCCTCTGAGAAGCAACAGAAAAAGTAGTATCAAACAGCAAGTTTTAATTAAGGCACAAAGGTAGAGGTAGCTTTAGATTTATAGGCATTTGCTGACTAATGCAGGCTCTTCAGAGGGCAGAAAGGAAGGTACAGCAGGGGAGGGCCTGGGATCAGTAGAGCAGCGTGGGGATGGACAAGGATAGAACAGAAAGGACCCGTGCACCGCGCAGCTGTGAAGTCAGCAGATGTGTTGCTAAAATGACCGAGCCCCAGCAGTCTCTGAAAGGTCGGCTCCTGGTTCCAGTGCAAATGCTCCCCCAGAGACTGGTACCCACAGGCAGCTTATTCCAACCTCTCAAGGTGGGATCTGGCCATTTTCATTGTGAGCAGGGCTCATGGTGACTTTTGCAGGATCTCATTGAATTAGAAGCAAAGCCAGGCTCCTGACACCCAGCAGCCACTGGCCCCTTATTCTTGCTTGTCCATCTTAGTTGTAGTGCTCATTTACCTTCTTGCTGGCAGAGCTGGATCCTTTGGTGTGTTAGAATATGCAAATGAAAGGAAGGAAAGAAGAATGGGAAGAATGGTCTCACTTTGGAGCCATTCCAGATGCAGAGCCAGTCTGTGCGGAAGGGATGAGCACTGGCTAGGAACAGCCAGGTCAGGAGAGCAGGGTCTGAGCTCAAGGGCAGTGTGACTGCGGCTGTGTGCTTTCCTCTCATGCATGTGCTCTGTCCACAGGGTCACGTAGGCACAACTGCAACGAAGAAGATCGATGTCTACCTCCCCCTGCACTCGAGCCAGGACAGACTGCTGCCAATGACTGTGGTGACAATGGCCAGCGCCAGAGTGCAGGACCTCATTGGGCTCATCTGTTGGCAGTATACAAGTGAAGGACGGGAGCCAAAGCTCAAGTAATCCTTTCTCTTTTTGGCTACTCTAGTTTCTGTTGGCTTCCAGTCTACTACAGTTCCATTCTTGGCTGAGTCAGTCTTTGTAAGAGGCCTTGGCCTGGGAACTAGACCTCTGCACTGACCCAGCTCATGCTGCGTACCAGCTCTCGGACCTGTGTAGCTCAGGCTCACCTCACAGATTCTGCCTGCAAAGTGAACTTAAGAAGTTAGGAATTGAGGTGTGAGAAAATTAATTTTAATGATTTCCAAACCCTTGCATGATCCTTGCTGATAAAAGTATTGTGGGAGGTAATGGGAAGGAACTAATGTTTGTTGAGGACCTACCATGAGCTGGCACTGGTCTGAGCACTTCATACCTCGTGTCTTGTTTAATTCTCCCAGCTCCCTGTAAAGCATGTAGTGTGATTCTCTTTGACTCTGCTCTGGGTCAGAAGGTTGTTACTTGCCAAAGGTTATAGCAAGTGAAGATGGCAGAGGCAGGATTTGAATCCAGATCTGTCTGATGCCAAGGTTGCTGTATTATTTCCTTCTGCTGTGTCTTTCTTACTCTTCTCTCATTGTTGGGACAGAATACCCGACACCCAAAATGAAGGAAGGAAAGGTTTAGCTCACAGTCAGTGGAGGTTTCAGTCCACACCCAGCTGACTGCAAGGCAGAGTGGTACATGGCACAGAGAGCAGCTGTTCATGGTGGTAGCAGAGAGCGAGAGAGCAAAGGGAGTGGGGGCAACAACAACAACAGAGAGCAAGTCTGTCTCCCTTGTGTTGTATTCAGGCTGTCCACCCCAGGCTGGGTGTAGCACTCACACACATAATCAGTGGATCATAAGTTAATTACAAACTCTAGAAGTCTGCCCCATGACTTCCATAAGGCTTTGGGGCGACACCTAGGTATAAACCATAATGTGCTGTCTCCAGCATTTTGGTCTGGACTTTAGTTTTTTTATCTGTCAATAGCTAACATTTTTGCTCAGTCACTAGGCTGTATGCCCATTAAGCAGTTTAATTAAGAACAGTATGTTTGAAAGCAGGATCTCTGTGCCTGTACATTCCACCTTGAACTTTAACATGTTCATGATGGGGCCATAATTCCCATGCCTTGCTACTGAGCAGCTCTGACTGGAATGTGTTATGTGCCCTAAGGCCTGAACCACTGGTGGTGTATGCATGACTGTCACGTGGGGTGCCTTTTTGTTAGTTATATTAGTAAAAAGGCCTTTAAAAGTGATTAGATCCATTTGAACCACCAGTCTCATTCAAATTTCCCAACAGGGCATTCATACAGGTGCTATCGGTGGCATAAGCCCGCAGGAATGTGTCGAAGTGCTTTGCTGCACTGGCTCTTCTCTACTAGATGATTTCTTCCTTGACAGGCATCCTCTTCTAGTTCTTTCTGCTCTTTCCAGCAGTTCAGTTTAGAATCCATTTGGAAGATGAATTTTCAAGGAAACTTACTCTTGGCATCTTCTTTTTTCAGAGTTAGCATAACCTAGTCAGCTTTAGTTTGTCTCTTTTTTTTAGGTACAGTGAATTTGTGAATAAAATTACCCTTCAAGTTCTTGTTGACATTGTGTTCCTTTTTTCCAGAATAGATATGTGTGTATAAATCAGACATTTTCAACCAAGTCACCACCTAAGATCAGACTTGGCACTCTCCTTCAGGCTGAGCTGTGATGTTGACCCTTTTCAGCATGAAATGAGAACAAGGAAACAGAAAAGGGAGCCATGGTACTAATATCTTTATACTGTTTGAACTCTGTACAGGCGTGGAAGCTTATAAAGGAACTTGCCCAGAGTTCCGTAGCAGCTAAGTAACAGAGACAGGAGCTGAACTTTAATTGTATTTTACAGATGAGGAAACTAAACTAAGGATCTATTGCTGTCTTCAGTCACACAGCAAGTGGTGGAATTGGCATTTAAACCCAGCAGTCTCTGACTCCAGAATCCTAGTTCTTCACTATTACCCTCTCTCCCTAGGATCTCTGAAACAGATGATATTGAAATGTTTATTGAGAGCCTGCTAAAGAGCTCAGCAGATTAAAGCACCTGCAAGCAGGTGCAGGGGCCAGGGGTTCAATCCCTGGGCCTGCTGTGCCAGCCCCACCCCCAGGGCGTGCTGAGACTACAGTTGAGGCTGGGCATGGTGGTACACACTTGTAATCCCAGCTATTGGGAGGCTATAAACAGGCGGATCACTATGAATCTGATTTTATAGTGAGACCCTGAACACCCTGTAGACCCTTCCCTTAAAAAAAAAAAAAAAAATGTTTATTGAGTCCCTACATATTATAGCCACTGTCCCAGATTGAAAAATAGTGAGAAAGGCAGTTCATGCCATCAAGGACCTTACCATCCAAGGTAAACAGGTGCTAACAGAACAGCACAGTTACCTTAAGTCAGGTGATTTTTAAAGACCTAGCCCCATATTTGGGTTACATCTAAACTGTAAGGAACAGTAAGAAAGACCAGGCAGAGTTGAGGAGAGTTTTTCAACAGAAATAAATGTAGAAGGCCAGGGAGTAGCTCCATGGCACAAGTGCCTGATTGGCAAGTGCAAAGTCGTGAGTTTGAACCCTGGTGTCTCCCCCCCCCCCGCCCCCCACCCCAAAAAAGAATGGGTTGATGAGATGGCTCAGTGGTCTAAAGTTCCTGCGTCGGAAAGTTTAGGCCACTTCAGGGACCAGGGACGGCGGCTCGATCCCAGACACCACATGCTGCACCAGCCCCACACCCAAGGCAGGCTGAGCCGGCCATAACACAAATAAATGAGGTTTAAGAAAATAAAATAAATTTTTAAAAAAGAAGTAAGTGTAGACTTCTAGTTAAAATGGTCTTTTAGCTGGTGGTACAGGCCTATAATCCCAGCACTTGGGAGGCTGAGGCAGAAGGATCATTACAAGTTTGAGACCAGACTGGACTACAAAGTGAGCTTAAACCAGCCTGAACTGCATAGCAAGACTGTCTCAAAAATATAAAAATAAGTAAGTAACATGGTCTTCCAGGTTCATACTTTAAGTTCTATGTTCTTCTGCACCTGTATCTCGGTCCATCTATACATGTTAAGTACCAGAGGATAGCATTTCAGCACATCTTTTTCAAAAATGCAGTTCAATCTTGTAACCCTACTTTTACTTAGTTGATGGTCCCTTTTTATTATATTCTTTCCACTAGTGTGGTAGTAGTGAAAACTAGATGTAACCCAGTCATCCTTCTCCAGGGGATTTATGAAACACTGATTATCTAGCTGTACAGCATAGTGCTACTCTTCAATAAAATAGGAGCAAATGCTGATACGTGTAGCAAGTCTAATGAGTTCTCTTGGAGAAAAAAAAAACTTGATAAGTTTGCATACTGTGTGATTTCATTTAACATCACAACCTCAAAATGACAAACGTATAGAGACACAACTGTTGCTCAGTTGCAGGAGAGAAGGGACAGTGTTGGAGAAGAGTGCAACGATGAAATGATACTATAAAGAAGCTCTGGTAATGGTATTCAGTATTCCAGTGATGGTTACAAAAATTTAAATGTGCAAAGGGATATATAGAGCAATACACATGAGTGCATCTACAAACTGAATGAAAACAGAGTAAGGGCTTTAGTCTTTTAACCAGATTGTGCCCATGTCCAGTTTCCATGGTCTTGATATTGGACTGTAATAATTATGAGATAGCTCACTCATACCCCTCCCCGCCCCACACGCCAAGATCTAACTACGTAGTTCAGACTGATCTGGAACTCACTATGAAGCCCTGGATAGCTTTGAATTCACAATGGTCCTCCTGCCTCAGCTTTGCTAGTGTCATGCTTAGCATGTGCCACCGTGTACCATGCTGTTTCATTCTCTTAACAGCAGTTTTGTGAGAAGTTTTAAATGTCAGGGAACTTCAGTTTATCAGTGTTTTCTTTCATGAATTATGCTTTTGGAGTTTTCTCTAAAAAATCATCATTAAATCCAAGGTTACCTGTTATCTTCTAGAAATTTTATAATTTTGTGCTTACATATCACCCTTGCCTACCATGTCCTAGCAGTAAACCTGTGGATGGGTCTGATCCCTAGCACATAACATCAATAATTCTGTGATCCAGCTTAAGTTAATATTTAGAGAAAG
>PVKN010034829.1:0-11753 GCA_004027915.1 Capromys pilorides
TCTCTCTCTCTCTCTCTCTCCCCCTCTCTCTCTCTGCTTCCTGACTACCTTGTGTGAACAGATTTCTGCCTTTCTACCACCTTATTTCTGCCTTGGAGCCAGCTGGCCATGGACTAAGCTTTCTGAAACTGTGAGCTAAATTAAATCTTCTCTCCGTTAAGCTGTACATGTTAGATATCTGGCCCCACCAGTTAGTTTCATTTCCTAAGTTGGGCAGGAGGTCCAACTGTAGTACTACTTGCCCTGTGTGCGCCTTGGGAGGCCTGATACATAGACAGTGTTTAACACAGCACCAGACACATAAAAATTGCCTATAAGTTGTAAAACAGTGTATGATTCTCAATTTTGCTGTTCCCAGCAGAGCACTCTGTAGTGGGTAATGACTATTTTCTCAGGCAACAAACAGATGGCAAAAGTAAGGGGCCTGGCCTCGCTTGTGTTTTTCTCTTTTGAACTCGTTTCCAAATATTTATGGGAGTTGTTTGGAGAAAAAGCATGCCTATGTGACCTTTGAGTTGGGATCCTATTTGCATAACTCAGCTGTTGCCACAGTAGGGCCATGCAACACCCTGTCCCCAAATCCAGCCACTTAAAGCTGCAGTGATGTGTTCTCACCTACACGTGGGTTGGCTGGTGCCAGTTAAACTAGGCTGAGCTGTACTTCAGATTGTTCTGGCTTGGCAGGTTTGGAGGAGGCTCTACAAAAACATGTCCTCATCTTTCTCCTACAACCAGTGGCCTTTCCAGAGTAAATGCTTCTGATCACAAGGGCAGGAGCTCTGGAGGCCAATGGAAAACTCACTGGGCTCTTAAGTTCTAGGCTGGAAACCAGTTGTTGCTACTTATGCTCATGTTTCATTGGCCACGTTGAGTCACGTGACATGGCCTCAACAGAGTCAAAGAACAGCCGTGCTCCTCCCAAAGGGCTACAACAGGCATGTGGGGGCGGGTGGGAGGGGTGAAGAATCGTGACCAATAATCGACTAGCTCCAACATACTGTTTCATCTTGTGCAGAAAAAAGACTGCACAAACAAATATGGAGTGCCCAGTATATGCCAGGACTCATTTAAGCCTCAAAAAATTCTCCCCAAATAGGGAACTTCTTTCCGTTTTTATAAGTGAAAAGACTCAGAATGAGTCCTGAGCTAAGTAGCTTTTGCAGCCTAGCAAAGCATCCCCAATTCAGTGACTTACGATCACACTCTCTTTCACTTACTGAGCTCTAGGTCGGTGATGTGGGCTAGACTTAGATGGATATTTTCCTACTGTTGTGGCTTAAATCTTTTTTTTTGTCTTTTTGAGACAGGGTCTCACTATGCAGTTTAGGCTGGTCTTGAGCTTACTTTTATAGCCCAGGCTGGTCTCGAGCTCACACTGATCCTCCTGCTTCAGCCTCCCAAGTGCTGGTATTACAGGCATGCGCTACCACGCCTGGTTTATGGCTTAAATCTTGATGCTCCCTAAAAGCCTCAAGCACTCATAGATGGGGCTTTTGGGGAGGTGGCTGGGTGACGGGTCTGTGACGGTAGACCTAGGGTATGTGATACAGGGTTTAAGGACGTGATCCTTAAACCTAAATTATTGCACTGATTAGAATTAGCATAGTTCTTAATGTGACGGTACAGATTTACTGAAGTCAGAAGCCCCATCCCGGTTGTGGGTGGTAACTCTTAATGGGTTTGTAGCCTGAATGGAATAAAAGAGAAGCACTTCTGGTGCTTCTGCTTGCTGCTGCTTCCTGCCTGCCTTTCCATGCACTGTTTCTCCTCTGTGACTTTCCTCTGCCTTGCTGCCCTGCCTTGGAGCTAGTTGACTATGTACTGAAACTTCTCATTGCCTCAGCAATGAGCAAAGTAAGGCACTTACTGACCTCAGCTGGGACACTGTGCATTGAAGACCAGCTGGCAAATCAGCTGCAAGGGACTGGCTTGAAATGGCCTCACCACCTGTCTGGTAGTTAGTTGGCCATGTGGAGATCTGTATTTCCCATGCCCCATCAGACTCGCTTGGGTTCCTTTCCTTGTCAGTATCCTGGTTCCACAGTGGCAAGGGAGACAGCTCCATTTGCAAAGCATGCTTTAAGCCTTAAGCTTTAAGCTTTAAGCTTGCTAGTGCCGCGGTCGCCAAAGCAAGACCCATGGCCAGTGCAGGCCAGTGTGGGACCCTCTGGAGGATCAAGAAAGGAAGTAAGAAAAAATCATGGCCATTTTTGTAGTCTGCCAAAAGCATCTTGCTCAAGACACACAATAAATGCATGGCATACCTTTTTTGGTCCTTGGGGCCAACAGGCATGTGGTGTGCACAGCCTCATAGGTCCTTAATGTGTTCCAGACACACATATTATTTCTTCCATGGCATGTAAATTGCCTGGTCTTCATCAGGACATCTTCTAGATCTCAAGAGCCTCGTGTTTCAGGAATTTGATAGAAATTAACAATTAAATGTATTTATATATTATTTAGAAAAATGAAATGTATGTCTTAGAGGCAAAAATTTACCTTCAGAAAAAGAAATATTGCATATGTGATTAGCGATTACTTCTCTGAAAGCATTTTTATACCCTGAAGTAGGAGGTCGTAGGTCTCTGTCCTCATGGCCACAGAAGACTACAGGAGGCCTGGTTGCTAATGGACCCAGGAGTTCCTAAGGGTACCCAGGTCTTAGTGAGTTTTGGTGATGTAGATGTGTTCAGATGATCTCATCCATTTTGCATTATATGTCTGGAAAAGGTAAAAAGCATTTTCCAAATTGGAGAGGATGGAGAGTGGGGAAAATATGTTCTGTGTTATTGCAATTAGTCACGCTTTGCAATATCCTGGGGAAAGTCTACTCTTGAATTATTATTGACACAGTGAAGTGGATGAGGTTAAAAAGCAGTCTACAGACACAATTAATTAACCTCTTCATTATTTTATTTCCCTGTGAATTTTTCTGATGAACAGGTCACAGGATCAAACCCTGTTAGAGCTGCCGGCATCGTGGCATTTACGAGCCCAAGTTCCTTGCTTCACAGAGACAGGAAGACCTCTGGGCATGATTATACTCACTATGAGCTATGACCCGGGCACAGGTGTGGCCCTGCTGTTTGTTAGCCGGGTGCCTCTCCATCTCCTGTTAGCCTCCAAAGCTGCTTGTGCTATTAATTCTCCTCCTGGAAGCTTTCTTGGATGAATGTCTTATTCTGTAGCCTTGAGATTCCTTGATGCTTCCTCATACTGACTATTGAGTATTCTACCCAGACCCCTCAGCACTAACATTTGTGGTACTAGTTATGGAGCTCCAGGCTTTCATACTGAACTACAGCCCCAATACCTTTTAAATGTTTATTTTATTCTGAGGAAGGATCTTGCCAAGTTGCTAGGTTTCCCATTCTGGAATCAAACTTGAGATCATCCTGCCTCACCCTCTCCAGAATGCTGGGTTTGTAGGCGTGTGCCATCTCACATGGATCCAGGCTCCTTTAGGACCAAAGCATTCACCCCAGCTGCTCAGTCTCACTGCCTACTTCCCTTCAGCCATAAGGCATAGCTTCGCCTAAGGTTATATCCCTCCTGGGAGTGACCAGCAGACAGTGCTTGGCTTAAAATGAGTACGAGTCTAGTCCATGTCCCTCAACTTGATAGCCACCCTAAAGCCTGGTTTCAGAGTTCCCAGGAGACTAGCTGTGTACCTGCCTAGTGGATCTTTCTGCTCAATCCTTCCTTCTGTATGGCTCTACTTCCCCACAAAACACTCCCTAGGAACCTTCAGCAGACAGACTTGCATCCCCAGTGCTTCCATCTCCCTGTCTTTCCAGGAATTTCAACATGGGCCCACTATTCTTCATGGCCCTATGTCTTTATGTCTGCTAGGTGAGTACTCTGAGGCTAGACATAACCCGACACAATTTTTAAACCTTGGTGACTAAAGGCGAAGGAAACTATCATTTCACAGTTGCCCACAAATTCTTATTTAGCTACAAGAGAGGCCTACAGTTCCCTGGGAACAAGCTGCACATCTGTGTGTTTAGAGGTAGGAGGAGCATTTCGATATCCTTGTGATCATGTAAAGTAGCGTACCAAGCCCACTCTGTGAAGAAGTTGAACCACAACATGATGGGGCACCTCTTTCTAACATTCAAAATCATCTTCCAGGTATGGAGTTCCAGCAGAGACTGTGACGGGGAGGAGTGGATTTCTTTCCTCCTTTATGTTGAATGGTCTCAGGGCTTGAGGAATATGACGAAAGCTATTTCTAATTTTTGTGATGAGCTAGAAGGTCTGGTGACTATCCCCTCCCCACCCCAAAAAAGGAAAAAAAAAAAAAGAATGACTATCCTAGATAGACAATAGAAAGTCACGTGGAGATCTGTGAAGGGTGTGGCCACTAGACTCTGCACCTTTCAGAAGCACCTTCAACAGTTTCCTCACCTGTATTGTAGCCCTGATTTTACCCCCAAGGCTCCACAGCCAGCACCATGGCCTGGTCTTTGCTGAACTGTCAAGGATTAAGGGAAGTACCATGTCCACCCTTGGGATACATGAGGAGACATCCAGAAGCCGAGGCAATGAGAGTGACTGGGGAGTTGTGAGCTGTAGGTTCACCTTGGCTTGGCTTTGTGGCCTGGGAAATGACAAGAAAGCTCCCCCAGGAGAACTAGGACCTGAGGACTCTAGTTAGTTGGGCAGTCTCCCTACCAGACCTATATGCTGCCTGGGAACAGGGAGAAGGCCTCTTTCCTTTCCTGGGTCACCTAAGTACTGGGATCAATGTCTGTACAGTGCTGAGATCAAAGTCTGCACATGGTGAGACCTCACTCCTTTCCATTTTTGAACTCTAAACCACCCTTTTAGAGAATGACGGTTCAGAAGGAACATGGTTTGGTAGGATAGTCTCTGAATCAGTAAGTGGCAGAAAAAAGACCTGTCTCTCTACTTCCCAAAGCCAGTGCCCACTTCCTCTGATCAACCCCTTGTACTCAGAGTCAGTTTAAGTGGCCCGGGAGGAAAGACTTAGTGAGCTTCCTTTACTGAGCCATGGAATGATCCTGACCACCCCAAGACCAGCAATTACCAGTTCTCAGCACTGGGCAGAGATCTAAGATGACTCTCACTCATGTGTAATACTTCCAGTGTGGAAGTGATAAATTATCACTCACTGGAGCAAATGGGTTTTCCATCTGTAATTAAAGTTGCCTATCAGTTGACGTTAAGATGGCACTATGATCTTGTTAGGTCTAACCATAGAGTTTTCTCGTTCAGGTAGTAGGAAGGGAGATTGGAGAGGCTTGAAGCACATGAAGAATTCAGCATGCTACTGCTGACTTAGAAAATAGAAGAGCCCTTTGCAAGACTGGAAGAGTGTCCTGCAGGTGCTGAGCACAGTGCCTGCCCAGCCACTGGCAAAGGCATGGAGAACACAACCCTACAAGCATAAGGAACCACATTCTGCCAACAACCTAAATGAACTTGGAAGCAGATTCTTAACCAAGGTGTCTAGGGTCCCAGCCAGCCGATACCTCAATTTCAGTCTTGTGAGACACTGAGCAGAACCAAGATGAGAAGCGAAATTGTGGCCTATGCAACCATGAGATAATTAAGAGGTATTATTTTAGGCATTTGAAGAAGTTGGTTGTACAGCAATAGAAGGTAGATGAAGTCTTCTTTGGAAACCCTTTAGAGCACGACACACAGCAAGGTGAAATTTTCCATCCTAAACTACAACTTTGCTGACTCAGCTTTCTTAAAGCGATGGGTGTGATATCTACTCTCAAAGTTATCCCAGTTTTGCAGTCTGAGGACTCATGATTGAAGAAGTCCTTTCTTCTCCTAGGTGGATAATCTTGGGAGAGTCAAACAAGCATTCTGTACCTCAGTCCTTCCTTCTGTGAAGTGGGACACATTACTACTCAGTTTACCATTATTCCATAGATTCTATCAAATAGCAAATGTAGGGCATGGTGCTAATGTTTCCTATTTATGTTGCCAGGCTGAGCCCGAGTCATAGACATCATGTACCATGGAACAGGCCACAAAGGGCCAGTTCCTGCAAACTTAGTCTCAAACACTAACACTGTGCATTTTAAGGCCCTTTATTTAAGAAACGTAGTAAGCATTTAAGGAAAGCTACCTAAATATTCCACTATCCTTCTGAGTGATCAACTATCTTGATGCACTATTTCCTTTGCTCGACAATGAAGGCACCGTGGAAGTTCCAAACAGCTTCTGGGCTCTCAGCCTCTTTCAGGAATGAGAGAGATTGGCTTCATTATGTTGTCAGGAAGAGAGCTTCTGCAGAGAACCCTTATCGCCAAAAGAGTTTTTGTCATAAGCAGTTGTCAGATCAGAAACTATATTGTCATTCATCTTTCTGCTCAGATCCTCTCCTGTGTGGTTACAGAAGAAAAGCTCCCAATTAACATCTAGGTGGGCTGCAAATTAGAAGACAGAACTGATGTATTCTTCAGGGGGAAGCCATGTGGCCTGCTGAATAGACCCCTCAGGATGTAGTCGTCTCCCCCTCATTGTGCCTTAGCCGAGCATGGGCATCGCGTACAGTGATTCATAGGCACCTCTATCACAGGCCCCGTGTTATCTAATAGATTGCTGAAGTTTTCCACCAAGCATTTTATTTTAAATGACAGTTATTTCTATTAATGGGTGGGCCCTGTCAGTTTCCTGACCCCAGGCGGGAAGGATGTCTCTCTGTTCAAATGGCAGTCATCATTTCTGTGAAGTGATGCGTGTAAGGGGAGCAGCCAGTGCGAGGCGCCTCGCCCAAGGCTGTCACTCAAGTTGACATCTCCATGTCGGAGCATTTTCTCAAAGTTTTCTCCATGTGACCTGCAAGTTAAAGATCAGGGGGCTCCCTTCATTCAAGCCATCTATGTGCCAATCATCCTTACCTAAAAATGAAAGTTACAAATAAGTCAGAGCTACTATTTATACTTCCTGCCTGGCCCATCTTTTTTCTGTCAATCTCACAGGCTCCTTACGCATGCAGGGTGCCTCTGGCCCATCTAGCATAGACCACGGATTAGCTGCTCCAGTTTCTATGCTGTGTGTGTCTCCTTACCTTTTGTGGGGTTTTATAAAACAATTGTGCATTGCTGGCTCTATGGCTTTCTTCTACCATGAAAAAAGAAATGGTATTTTATTTTCCCTCTTGTCTTTTCCCTTCCCCATCTTCCTCTTTCCATCATTTCTCTTGCTTCTTTCTTTTTTTTTTTTTACTACATCCTCCTTCTCCATTTCTCTGTCTTCTTCCTTTTTCTTTATCCTTCTTCATTCTTTCTTGTTTCTATCCTTTTTTTTCTTCTCACCTGCTCCCTAATACCTTTCCCTAGAATGGTGAGAGATTACCTTGCCTGCCCAGATTCTTTCTGTAGCTCTGCACCTACCCTCTTCATGCAAAGATCCCACTTCCTGCCCAGGTGGCCCCTGCAGCTACCAGGATAAGCCCTGGGCCCAGCCCCCTCCCACACCCTAGCCGAGTTGCTCACTCCTGACTGACTTGCGTCCATGTTGAGTCTTTGCCTCTCCTCTCAACTCACGTCCCCTCTTCGTTGGGGCTTTTGCTACCCCTCACTGTCACACGGAACACCTTTTCAGCTCACTCAGATAAAACTGCACACCCAGAGTGAATTTTCTGTTCATTACTTAACAAATATGCGCCAAGTATGCCCTCACGTCAGGGCATACTGGAGAGGCAACTGGAGTGTGCTTAATGAGACAGCCACAGACCCTTCTAGCAGGCAGCAGGCAGCCCGCTAGGAAAAGATGCAAACTAATATTTAGCAACGCTTATTTACACAGAATTGTGACACGTGTCACAGAGGAAGAATCTGTGGTCAATCAATCAGCACACTCTCTTGCGAGTCCTACTCCCCATGAGGTTCCTCCTACGCGATGGTCATTAAAGCCCTGTCTTGAAAAGCATGTTCTGACTTGAAAGCGTTTCCTCCCTGGAGGACAGGTCCTCTGCTCAGAGTAGGTGAGACTGCTCACTATTCACAGACAAATCTTCAGAACCCTGGGCTGGATGCTGAAAGGGCCTGGGAGAGGATCCGCTGTGCCGTGTGGGCTTCCCAGGCAGCAAGAGACCAGGCTGTTTACCTGTCACATCTGAAGTGTTTTGTTCTGTCTCAAGTGTGTTCTCAAGTGTTTTGTTCTGAAGTGATGCATGAGCACATTCCCTCAGCCTTTGCTTCCTCATGGGCACTGCAGCCTACCAGTGCTTGTTCTTCAGCCATTTGTGCTTGTACAAGATGGTGCTTAGCTGTAATGTGTGTGTGTGTGTATGTGTGCGTGTGTTACTATTTTTATTTTATTTTGAGACACATTTTGCTACATTATCCAGGCTGGGCTGAAACCGCTTGGCATCCCCCTGCCTCAGCCTCCGTGAGAGCTGGGGTTATAGCGTGTGCCATCATACTCTGCGATTGATTGATTGATTGATTGATTGATTGTCTTTTTGAGACAGGGTTTCACTATACAGTTCAGGCTGGCCTTGAGCTCACTTTTGTAGCCCAGGCTGGTGTTGAACTTGCACCGATCCTCCTGCCTCAGCCTCCTAAGTGCTGGTACTACAGGTGTGTGCCACATGAGGGCTTTCCTATTTTAAAACACAAATATAAGTACTAAGCTCTGAGAGCCCAGAGGTGATCACTCAATAACAGGAGGGAAAAAAAGCAAGAGTCTTAAAAACCACAACAATGAAGAGAGGAAGGAAGCTCCTTTATTAACTTTATCAGCCTCAGTTTTCTTCTGTGTACATGGGGACGAAGGTAATCAGGATATTTTTGAAACAGAGCATACATCATTTGACCAGTAAGTGTCAACCCCCATATACTGACATCAGAAGTTTAAAAATCCCAACTGAGATTATGGCTGTAACATATAACGTGGGAGACTTTACTGAAAGTCTCAGTCTTCGTGGGGGGTGCACTCTGGGAAAAAAACTTGCAAAGATTTAGAAAATTCAAGAAGAATATGAAGAAGGGATGAAGAGCAGATGGAGATTTCTCTTCCTACCTCTCCCTCTTTTTGTTGATGCCAGATTTGTCAGGCTGAACTAGAGAAACCGGTTGTTCTCTGGGTAAGTTGCTCTATCGTTTGTGAACCATCCATCGTGTTTCCCGCAGAGATAGCAGAAAATTAAGTTGTATGACAACTTTATGAACTTCTCTACCAGACATTTATTTCTTCTGGTAATTTTAGAAAGTTAATATATGTGTAAAACTAATCTGGAGTAGACATTGATCGATAACCTAATCGATGAGGTGTCATGGGGAAATCGTACACTTCACCTGGAGGACTGGCTTGACGATAATAAGAACCGAAGAAAAGGAAAAAACCTAACTACTGTTAAAATGTAAGCTAAAGCAGCAACCAAAAGTCAGACAATTAAATGGGGAAGCCATGCACAAATGTCACACACAAAGGAGGAGATCAAAGGAGACTGCAATTTCTGATAAAGATCAAGAAGGACAACTCAAATTTTTATGGCATTTACTGACAAATGGCTGAAGTGGAAAAAAACTCACCCAGTGACTTGATTTCTCAATGGGCCTGTACACCGGCCTGTGATGCCACAGAGATCAAAGGCTAGCTTGGAAACAAAATGTCACAAGAAATGGCATATGCTTTGTTTTTATTATTATTGAAGGGGGTTTCTATTTCAGATCTTTGTCTTAAGGTTGGAAATTTATGAGCCAGTGTCCATGGGCTGGCTGAGCAGGGAGGAATGCTGCACTTGGAAATCCCAACCATCCCCTTTCCACCTACCCTTTTCCAAAGGACTCAATGACAGATTTCTGTAAATCTGTCCCACTGTCCCAATTGGACCTTCCTTTGTCAGAGGCAGCACTGCTTTCTGTAAGTGTAATGTTGGGTAGAAGCGTGCGTGGGTCAGCTGTTCCATCCTTGTTACATCCTGGAGCCATATTCTTTATAAAATAGTCAAGTCCCCCAGGACTGTCCTCCTTCCAACTTTCTCTTCAGCATCACTTTTATCACAGCCTAATTCTGTTTTCCTTTGAGTTGCCCGTTGTTGCACCTGTGTGTACAGCGCTCAAAGCCATCCATCTTTTGATCTGTCCAAATGTATGGCCATTTGACAGCAGGTAAATAAAGCAGCCAGATGTGTAAGTCCTTTGCTTTCATCTGGAACTGTGGCATAATGCAGTGATATCTTGAATGAAATCTAGGTTATTCTTTCAACTTTCCAAACCTGGTTAAAGTTATGTTATTTATTGTCCAGTTTACCAACTCATCTAGGTAGCCATCAGAAGTCATACTAATACAGTTAATGTTTTACACAAACAATTATCCTTCAAACGTTAAATCAGTGGATTATGAATGAGTCCAAGAATATTTTGGCGGTTATCCCTGGAAGGCTGCTTTGGGACTACAGCCATGGTAACAGCAAGGTAGCCTGGCTGGGGAGTTGATGGTATATTTGAAAAGCTTAATAGACATTAAGATTGTTGATATGCTTATTCCAAGAGAGCAGGTAGACAAGTTATATCAGATATCAGGTGATCTAGAAAAATACAGTATAGAGATTGTAAATTAACTAGATGGTTATTTGTCCTAAAATCAGTATATTTGTTTCTCATCATTGTAGAAAATGACAACACAATAATGCTCCAATGCTCAGGGTTTTTTTTTTTTAGTGTTAGAGGAACCTGAGAAATAAAACTGTGCTGCCCACTGTTGCTGACCGTGCTCCTGCTGGGAATGGCATGGCTCACTGCAGTGCCCCACTCCTCTCTCCCACTTGTGTTGGAAGTGACCCAGGCAAACCCATCCAAGTGCATGTATCTGCCACCATTCTGGGTGTTCCGGAATCCAGATCTTTTTTTTTTTGATTTATGTATTTGGTACAGTGTCAGAGTCCCTTCTTGATTCTTGTCTTGGCCCAAGAAGTCTCAGCTTAGAATCCTAAAGCTATGTTATTGGAATTCCACCAAGTTAATTCCAATCTACCACTCCCAGCACAAACCATGGCGATTACAAAGACACTAAGACATATATATATATATATATATATATATATATATATATATATATATATATAATTATTGGAGAGCCAAGGGGCCCTAAGTCTAGCCATGAAGATGACTTTCTGGAACCAAGAGAGTGACCCAGGGCTGCACTCGGGCTTTATTTATTGGAGAAGGGGGAGTGGCTTGCAAAAAGGAATTTTGGGAAGATAAGCACTGGAGGGAATTGTGGGAAAAAGATGAGCACTGAGAGCTGGGCTAGGTTGGAGGCCTGCTTTCACCTCCGCCATATTCAGAGATATACAAAGGAAGTAATTTGCATTATGTTATTGAGATAGTATCTAATATTTTGGGGGTCTGGTGCTTCAGCTCTGATGTGTAATCTTTCAAGCCCCAGGAAGTCATAGCCTCTATCTCGAGGCTCGATCCCAGCTGACACCGTTGGAGCATTGGCTCTTCGTCCTGTTATCAGGGAAACACACGTGCCATCTTCAAAAATTACTACCAGCACCTGGGCTAGACCAATACACACCGCTTAAGGCCAATTAAAAGGATAATGAGAAGTCCTAGGCAGCTCCCTACATTTCAATATGAGGGAATAGGGTCAGGCTCAGTCAAAATGGAGACAGTCGCTCTTCTTTCAAGGAGAGCTGCTCAGGCGCTCCTCCACAGTACAGGATCTCACTATGCAGCTCCGGCTCATACTGGTCCTCCTGTTTTCAGCCTCCCAGCACTGGATTACAGGCAAGCACCGATGTGCCTGGAATC
>PVKN010034830.1:0-11755 GCA_004027915.1 Capromys pilorides
ACACAACAACCTTTGTTGAATTCCTATCAGCTTATTTTTTAAGGTTCTGTATCATTTCTGATGTTTTCATTTTTTATTCTCTTTAAATTAAAAAGTTATGTATTTGAATATCTTGGCTACACTTAAGATAGTGACTGAATAGATGTAAATATTATTGAAATTACATTTACAATATTCTGAAAATTATAACATGTATAGCTACTTTAAATGAAAACAAATACTTCGATACCAACCTAAAACTGAGTCTTCACAGATGGTTTTTGTTTTTAAATTATTTTGAGTTAAGAAAAATGTTCAAAACCCACACAACAAAATGTCATGTGATTCTCCTCTATTTTTCTTTTACTTTTTTGGGTGGTTGGGAGGGGTACTGGGAATCAAACTCAGGACCTTGTGCTTACCAGGTAGGCACTGTGCCACTATATCCCCAGCCTGATTCTCCTGTTTCAACTTTATAGACCTCAAAGATCACTGACCCCAGAAATCTGTTCTTTTACCTGAATGTATTCTAGTCTCAGTCTTTTTATTATTATTATGGCTGGCTCAGCCTGCCCTGGGGGTGGGGCTGGTGCAACATGTGGTGCCCTAGATCCTAGATAGAACCGCAGTCTCCGCGGTTGCCTAAGCTTGCCTAAGCAGATGCTTTAGACTGCACAGCCATCTCGCTGGCCCCCAGTCTCAGTCTTTTTAATTGAACACGGTCTCTTCCATAGTTCTCCATGGCTTATCCATAACCATTTCTGTGGTTTTGCCTACTCACTAGGCAAATTTTGAAAACATTACACAGAAAATTCCAGAAATAAGCAATTCCTCCTTTTTCTATTGTGTTCTGTTGTCACATGATCAAGCTCAGCTGCCCCATCCTTCCTTGGTTATCAATCATTCCCTTATCCAGGGTTCCTGCACTGTGGGAAGGGGATGAAGGAATCATGCGGTGAGTGCTTACATTTTTAAAAGACTACTTATTGTATAAGACACAGTACACTGAGTATTTTGAGAAGGATTAATGGCAATGTGCTTTTTACTGCCATAACTTTTTAACTCAAACTTCACATAGTTTGATCATTCCTCATTGATCAAATGCTTCTGGCAATTATTTCTGTCAAATAAAAATATTATAATGTGTCCTCATCCACTTTATTCACCACATCTGGAGGCAACATAATACATTTTTTAGACTCCTCAATCATGCTACTTTCTAAAGTCAAAGAACCATAAAACGTTCTGAAACAACTTAGGACATGGAGGCGGCCACTACAGTGTAATGCTGGCCACCCAGGAGGTCAAAGAAGCCATGAAGTTCTTCTTTTAAGTGGAGAGGTGAGGTTTCAACCTAAAACAAATTGTATATTGAAATTAGTAAGCTCCCTGGTGAAACTAAATCATGTGTCCCTGATTATGAAGATGAACAAAGAAAGTTATGCTCTTTTTGCTGCCACATGTCAGACTGCAAAAGTTAAAGCCATGATGCATCACATGTACCTAATTAAAATAGAAAAGACACTAAATTTATAGGTAGAAGACACAAACAGAAAACACAGCCCAATTGATGACAAGATGCTGCACCAAAAAGAATCATGCTTAATTTATGAATTAAACTTTATCATAAATATATGTATACATGGAAAAATGTTATATATATATTATATATTATATATATATAAAATATGGTATTCAGGAATCCACTGTGGTGTTAGAACATGTCCCATAAATAAAAGTGAACCATTCTATGTTTTGTCTACCTTCCTCATTTTTTCTTCAGAGGATAAGTCCATGTAGTGAGTGTAATTTGTCATCTCATCCATATAAAAATATAATGTACATCCTTGAATCCAGATGAACTACTTAGCAGGATTTTGTTCTTCAATATTTGGCTGCTACCACATAATTATCATTAATATCAATTCACATGTTGATTTCCGGACTGATTGCTGAGCTAATAGATTTATTGGAAACTATGTAAAGATTATAAGCATTTATAGCTTTCTTCCTAAACTTTCTTATTTAAAAAAAGACTTTATTTCTTTAGAAGCCAGGCAGAGAGCTTTTGCTCTGCAGATAGCTTTACCTTGAAGTGAACAGGGTAACAGTTCGTACCACATCTCACACACCAAATGTCAGTCGCAAAGATTCATCTTATGATAGCACAACAGGTAATTTCTCAGTCAGACTTTCTCCTCACCTTCACCAAATAGAGAGATTCGACACAAGTGTCAGATGCTTTGATGCTGAGACTATACAATCTTTACAGGAGGCAAAAGGTGAGATAGTCTGAGGGGATGTGATTCATTTCATTACAATTACATTTCATTGCCTGTAACTTCTCCAATAATTAAAAGTACACTATCAGTATTAAACAAGAGTATGAGAAAAACGTCAGATCCCTCACTGAAAAAATATCAAATCAGTGTAAGAAGGACTGTCAAAAGTTTGCTCCCTGAGTATATACTAGGAGATTTTAGAGAATGCAGGTACATCCAAAGTTGTAAATTATAAGCATTGGTGCCAAGATTTTCAAATTTTTCCATTTTAGGTCAGATGAGAATTATTTTTAAAAACAAGTCTATCACAGGCACATTTCCAATAGTCAACTTTTCAATATTTGTTGAGTGAATAAATACACAGCAGCTGGGTCAGACAGGACAAAAAAAAACAGTGATATAAGAGTGACATTGGTATGCTCTCAGAAGCAGAACATTCCCCCAAGTGCTTGGAATAGAATCCCCGTGCAAGTTGAGATGAGCACCTTGCTTCTGTGAGATGATATTTTGCTCACATTTCTTTCCCACTCAACTCTGTCAATGGAGATACTAATATTAGGAACTCCAGGGCAAAGATAACCAGTAATATTTTCATAGCGGCAGCAAAAGACAGGCAATCTGGAATATTTGGAAGACATAGTCTAGTCTGAGGAAATGCTAGGCACTCAAAACTGATGGGAACAAAATAAAAGTGTCCCCCCCCCAAAAAAAAAAAAACTATATGAACATCTCTACAACATCTGTAATAATAAAACTGTTGCATTGCTCTGTCAGAAATCAAACATCTCAGAGCCAGCCAAGTATCTCAGCAGATGAAAGCACCTGCAAACAGGTGCAGAGCCCAGGAGTTCAATCCCAGCTGTGCCGGCCCTGCCCCCGGGGTGTGCTGAGTCAGCAATTGAGACTGGGTATGGTAGCACATCCCTGTAATCCCAGCTCCTCGAAAGCTGTAAACAGGCAGATCACTATGAATCCAGTCTAGTAGTGAGACCCTGAACACCCCGTAAATCCTTCCCTAAAATGCAAATGGAAGAAAAAAGGAAATCAAGCATCTCTTCACCAAATATTCTGCAAGCAGTACTTTCTCTGCTCACTTTTTGCACTTCTGAAGGAGCAAGAAGCACACTGATTTGTGTCTCAGACTAATCTGTGCAACTCTTTGGACTACTGGGGTAACTTTTCTTTTTTTCACCAGGCCTTTCTGCAAGCATCCTACCAAACCACACTTTACACTGAGGTCATTTGGTTTAAATCCACTTTAACCGCTGCTATCCAACATGGGAGACAGGTAAACTTGCAGGTCAATTGCTACCTTTTTAGAGTAATTTTCTCTTAATTATTGTACTTTCTCTTAAATTGAGTGTACTTCGTGGCTTAAACTTTACACAGAACAATGAAGCCAGAAATTATGTTTCTAACAAGCAAAATGAATTTAATAATTTATTTTATGAAATGCTTTTATCCTGTGTTAATGTCCTCAAATTTCCTGGTCTCTATGTCCAGGATATGCCATTATTATATTTTACTTACATGAAAAATTAATAAGGAAATGGTGTTACTCTCTTCATTTTGGTTTGATCTCTGTACATCTCTGAATCTCATTAACCCACGAACATTAGTTGGGTTTGAGGAGGGCATCAGGGTTTTTTTGTTGGTGGTGATGATGGTGTTTTGTTTTGTTTTTGTTTTTTGTGGTACCAGGGATTGAACTCAGGACCTTGCGTTTACCAGGCAGGTGCTTATGCCCCTGAGCTATGTCCCCAGCCCTGCTCTCTTCCTTTTGAAGGCTGAATCAGATGCTGGGATGGGCTCCCTTTATAACCAAGACATTATTTGCCCTACTGCTATGAGCCATTTGTTGACTACACACAGCCTGAAGCTGAACATCACCTAAAAAAGGCTCTCTCTTTTTTATTTTATTAATTGTAATGAGAAAGAAATAGCAATGAGAAAGTTTCAAAACAGGTTAGGAGGACAGTTACAATAATTAATTCATTATATATTATCTTCCTAGTAGATATTCAGAGTACAAGATGTAGACATGATACCTTGTCTAAACACCATTGGTAGAAATCTTTCTTCCCACTGAACTCAGAGAAAGTAGCTGTATATCCATCTTAACTATTTTTTTCACTATAAGATGGTCCTCCATTTATATCCCCCTTTGTTTGTTTTGTTTTGTCTGAAATGGGTGTTCCATTGCCATTCAAATATTACAGGTGCATGAATTCAGCAAAATCACCCAATATAGTCCAATAGTCCATAACAGTAGTGGGTTATCAGCAGAACTAGCAATGTCAGAAGCTGTTGACTTTGAGCATTTTACAGCTCTACATATTAATATGATTTTACTTTTTATACCTCGTGGCAAACGATGCTCTCTTACCCGCGATCATGCCCTCTCCCTGACACTAACTTGCACTAATATCTCAGTAATCAAGGTCTGAACTTGGGCCTTCTCTGAAGGATCATCTAGAGTTTGAAGTACAACTTCTGCCTCCGCCTCATTCTCTGATGGATATTATGGGGAGAACACTCACCAAAAAAGTTCCTACACATGCATATCTCCTTCTCAGACTTTGTTTCCCAGGAAACCTGACCAAAAATAGGTGGTGCCTCTAATGATCTGAGGAAGCAGACTCTAAAATTAGGATTTCAAATCTGACTCACCCACCAGCAAGCTGGCCATGAGGCTCCATGTCTGGTAGTAGGTGGAACGTAGATAGCACATGGCATGCTAGGATGGGGCAATTATTAAAGCTTTCACAAACATCAACCACAATGGGACATTTATGGAAGAGAAGGCACTGATTATGCTTGAGCTGTAAATTTTGGAAATTTATGGAGTAATAATTTTATGGATAATGTTATTTAAGGGCTCCTATGGTTGCCGTTGATACACTAAGACAAAGGCTAAAGATAATTCATTGCCAATTTAGGGCAAAATATGAAAGCCACAGCTCCTTGGCAACATTTTGTGTATAGTTGCTTACCCTGTAGCCAGGGAACAGAATAGATTATGGGCCAGGCCTACAATAGAGAAATCTCAAATCTCAGGGTCAGCAAATCTGCTATGGAAAAATCCTGGCTCTCCTTAAGAGAACAGAAGTCTGACACTTAAGACTGGGGCATCAGGATCAGAGAGCTCAAAAATAATTTTTTTTTAATTTTTTTGTTAATAAATTCTTCCAATATTGAATGATTGCATGCTTTATGGCGATAGGTGCATGCCCATAACACATCAAAGTTCTTTTATCAGTCCCTTCGCCTCACCTGCTTTCCCTTCATCTCTTAATCTCCTTCTCATATCTGAAGGGTCTCCCTACCTCTTATTATCTATTCTTTATTTTTCTCTTTGTTTATATCTTGGGTTTCTCATAGAAGCCATGGGATATTTAAGCTAGTGTGCCTGATTTATTTCACTTAACATTGTGGTCACAAAGTGCATCCCTTCTCCTACAAACAACTTGTTTATCCTTCTTCATGAAGTTGCACCCCACTGTGTATGAAGGCCACACTTTATCCATTCATTTATTGGTAAGCACATGGACTACTTCCAAGATTTAACTATGATGAGTTGGGCTGCTGTAAACATGGGCATCCATGGGTGTCCATGTATCGCTGGAAGATGATGACTTTAATTCCTTCACGAAGCTACTGAGAAGAGAGATAGCTAAGTCAAATGGAATTTTTAGTTGTTTTTTTTTTTTTTTTGTTTTTTTTTGAGGGATCTCCAAACCGACTTCCATAGTGATTATGCTAGTTTACACTTTCACATTTTTATTTTGTGGTACCAGGGATTGAACTCAAGACCTTGCGCTTGCCAGGCAAGCACTTATTCCACTGAGCTATCTCCCCAGCCCTCAAGTTTACACTTTCACCAAGGTAGAAGTTTCCTTTTCCCCTGCAGCTTCACCATCATCTGTAATTATTTGATTTCTTGATGATGGCCATTTTAAAGCCCAGATTCTTCTGAACCCAATAAACTTTCAAAACTTTCTGATTCTTCCTATTAAAGGATAATGATTCCTCTTGCCTGAAGGTAATATAGCAGTCTATGTTAAATGTACCTTCAAAAGAAGGAAAGGGACTATATGATGAGGGATCTGTAGAATCAAGTCAAATGCAGCAGCGGAAGACCAAAATTATATGTCTGTGAATGGATATTTAGAGAACATAAAATTGTGTAAATGAGCTCAGTCCAGAGCCCTCTCCCATGATACAGAATTTAACATCCTGGCACAGACCCCAGCTGGTGGTGCCAATACCATGCCAGCAAGGATCTGGGAAGTAGAGTAAAGTTATAATCCATGCTACGTGAACAGAAACCCTACAACCACAACAGTTGAGGAAGGAATAAGCTGAGTGTGACTCAATAATCAGTTTAAGACAATGTGCAAAAGTCCTACATGGACAGGTAAGTATGAATCTATTACGGAACTTCAACAACTTCAACAAACCCACTGTCTGATTATGGTTCAGCAAGATGACCCAAAGAAATTCCATTCACCAGGTCAGTCAAGAGTATATCAGTTGTGGAGGGCATGGATGCTACTGAACATCTCTATTTCTGGAGGTTAGAGCTACAGCAATTTTACACAATTTTACTGGGCTCCTTGAGAGCAGTGCAGAAGACAGCAGACCCTGAGGAATCAAGGGTTGTTAAATGGCAGTTGCTCAGGAGAGACTATGATCTACTAGCCCGGGTCTAGTTTAGAGTGATTCTCCTGGATCCACAGGCCCACCTGGTGCCATATCCCAGGCCTTTACACTTACAATCATGATGAATACACCTGTCTGTGGGTAGTTGGAAGAACACCCACAGTGACCTGTAGATTAAGATTAATTATGGTGGAAACAGTGACTGGCCAAGATAGTAAGACAAAAATACTGTCATATCCCAGAGGAAATAACAAAGGTCAGGGCTACCCTTAAAAATATAAAGAACACAAAGGTGAATGTCTGTGTTATGTCTCTGTTACATCTCTATTTAATTTACCAGTCTTTCAAAGAAAGCAGGTCATGGAGTATGACAGTAGGCTACTAAAAACACAATTAATTATTATCCTTGGAGATAGCTATTGTGCCTGACGCTATTTGCTTGCGCAGGCCACTATGGCTATGACATGCAGCCACTGATTTCTATCAAAGGTGGGGATCTGCTAGAATAAGCAGTTGTATACATTTATGGTTTTGCTCCAAGTCCACTGAATTCTACCCTTCCTTTATCATAACATAGTGTTAAAGGATCTAGACCATGTGAGAACCTCCCACAGGTTCCCCATAAATCAAATTGGTCCACTACTTAATGGTATCATGTCCATTGAACCCGATGAACAAAAGTAGAAAGTGTAGCAGAAACCTTGGTGAGGCAAAAGTACTTATAATATATCTAAGAAGACTGAGGAATCTACACCACCTATAAACATTTGGGGAATCTGTAGTCTAAGTCATGCAAGAACAACCTCTCTAAGCCAAAAGACTCATTTCTATATTTTGTACCTAGTAGACTTCACTAGGTTCTACAGACAGCATGTTCATACACTGGAATTCTCCTCAAATCAGTTTACCAAGAGATAAAGAAATTTTTTAATTTTAACTTTTTTATGTATTTGGTATAGGGTCTCACTGCACAGCTTGGATTCAAAGTGATCCTCCTGTTCCAGCCTTCCAAGTGCTGGGATTGCAGGTATGCACCACCATGCCCAGTTTCAGTAGCCTGTACAATGTGCCTGGGTTGGGGCTGGCACAACATGTAGTATGGGAGATTGAACCCAGGTCCTTGCATTTGCCAGGTAGGTGCTTAGACCACTGAGCTATCTCCCCTGACCACAGAAACCTTTTTGTTTTAGGTGGATTCCAAATTAAGAGATGGCCCCGAATCTAGCATAGATTGTAACACGTTGCTCTGTTGCTTATGGAATAACACCTGGTAAACCTATAGTCTTGGAGGTACTCAACATAGTTTATGGCAAGGGTCAATAGGATAGCCGCAACATAACCTCTGGTGTCTGCACTTGGAGTACTCCTTAGTAAGAATAAGGTATTTGACCATAGGAAGTCAAATGATCACACAGCCAGAACCACCCATCATGAGCCAGACTGTCAGCCATTTATCAGGTTAGACAGTCCCAGCAATAGGCCATGTCTTGATAGGGTAATATGGTGCAAACAGAGCACAAGCATAGGCCTGTGCAGGTATCTAGAACCTCATGTTCTCTGCCATGTGGCCATCTAGGTAGGCTTCTCAGAACAAGCTGTGTAAAAAGTAAAAGGCAGACACTGCCTCACGAATGGATTGTCTCAACTGTAGGCTCATCCAAAATATGGATTGCTGCTGTGAAACAGCCCAACTCAGACATAGTTCTGGAAGATAGCAGAGATGTTCAAAGCAATAGGCAGAGCATGTATTGTGTACTTTGTGGGAAAGAAATTGCCTTGGATCAGATTATGGATAATCTTATAACAGTGGCAAATGGCTTGGCTAGCATTGGAAGCTTAGAAATTGTGGTAATGAAAACACAAAAACTGACATGTATGGAAGTGGCATGAAGAGGAGAGATATTTGTATCACACATTAACATACAACACTGGCTACCATAAATAGACAAAATGAAGCCAGCTACCAGTGACCATGTCTTTCATTAGCGTGCAGTACAGGAATAACAAGGCCAGAGAGATTAGCTACAGCTTCAGGGACAGAGACCACATATGAATCCATAGCCTACGTAGTAGATTGCTAATTGGTGGTCAACTTGTTACTCCAGCTGAATTGAACTAGCGTGGTGCTGGTGTGGGAGGCCTACCTGAGGAGTTTTGCCAGCAGCATAAGAGGCAGAACTGGAGAAGCTGTTGAAAGGCTGTTAAGGAAGCTGTTTGGAGCTCTTAGAAGCTGCTGGTTCTCTTGGACTATTCTGCTAGGGGTTCTTGTCCTGCTGGATTTCCTCATGAACTTGGCTATTCTTGTCACTGAGAAGCTCAGGACTTCGTTGTTGCTGAAAATGACTACAGCTCATTTCGGGGGAGCTCTGGTCCTCATCTTGAGCATTGCTTCCTAGCTCTGAATGGAAAATTGCTCAGCCCCCTGGAGATGCTTGTCATGATGGTTTTCCTGATGGAAACCCAGCTTTCCTCATCACTGGAGGAGCTCAGGACCTCACTGTTGCTGAGGATGGCTGTGGTACTTTTGGGAGGAGCTCTGGTGCTGACTTTGAGCATTGCTTCTCCTGGCTCCAGTTCAGATCCCTCAGGCAGATAGCACAGATCCTTCATCCTACTGATACAGACTTTCTAACTTCCACCACTGATGTTTAGGCCTTTGCAGCACAGATCTATGAAGCAGGCCTGCATGAGACATTGTCATGGAATCTAGGCTTCCAATTGGACTTCTGAGAGGCATTGTTATAGGATCAGGTTTTCAGCTGGACTCATGCAGGACATTAGAATCCAGGCCCTCATCTGGATTCTTTGGTCTTTAGTGTGTGAACAGATTTCCTGCACTCCTTGTACATTTTTTTTGGGTGATTATAAAAGAATCTTATAAAATGTGTCCTGTATTGTATTGTTCCCCTTTCAAAACCCCCAAACTATGACAATACACAGTTCTACTTATCAGGACTGATCTAATTATCACTGCCAAAAGTCCAACCTATAAGAATCAGAGACTGTAAGGATTCTGAGTTTCCATACATCACCATACTTTGAGTAGACTGACTAACCACTTGATAGTAAACCATTTCTATTAGACTAGGCAACAGTTCATCTTGAATGCAACTAACTCATACCCCAAGCAGGTGTTTGTCTTTCCTGCCCGAAGAGCTTTAGACATAAGCACTAGCTTAAAGAATATCTGGTACATTGGCAGAGGATAATTCAAAGCCACCTCAGATCCAGGAGAAACACTTCATGGTAAAAGAAGGAGAGGCAGTAAGCATAGGGTCAACAGATCCACTGACCCTGGCATATACTGTGCAGTACAGAAATTGCTGGCTTAAAAATAGAAATGAAAGGGGCGGCGAGATAGTTCAGCAGTCTAAAGCACCTGCTTAGGAAAACTTAGGAACTGGAAGGACCGAGGTTCGATCCCCGGCACCACATGCTATGCCAGCCCCAGGGCAGGCTGAGCCAGCCATAATACAAAAATAAATAAATAAAATAAAATTTAAAAAAAAATAGAAATGAAGAACATTTTTAAGAAGGTCTTTGATTCTAATTTAAAGGTGCTATCCTACAAGACATCAACTATTATTTGCTGTACAAAATATACAATATGCCAATGACCACTCTAGTGTCATGTCTCATCCCCAACTCTTGAAATACACAGCTCAGGAGAACACAGTGTGAAAGCAAAGGTGTTCGTGCATGTCAGCACCCACAGGGAGTGCTTGTGCTTGGCAGAATTGTATTTTGCATACCTGCAAAGTTAGTTTCTATGGATCTATACTTATCATCCCCCAGGGCACTCAGGAAGAGTTCCAAGAAATTTTAACACATACCTGTTGCCTAGTCATTTGGAATTTCTTGTACCAAAACACCAATATGCAAGGAAAGAAGACACTATTCTAGCAAGCGTAATTTGTTGTGATTGTTAAGCTTGAAGCTATAAAATAGAGGTCAGGAAGAATACATTTGACATACACACAAGCTACTGGGGGCCTGTTAGTAATCTCTTGCCCAATCTGGCTGACATGAACAAATGAAGTAGCCACACGCTAAGAAAACACCCCAAGAATGGTCAGGTTACTCCACACAAAAAATCAATAGAGGCGTTATCTGAAGCTATAAAGAATCTAAAATAGCAAAAGGGAATTTGGGAGTGGAGTTTAGTCCTGAGGCCCGCTATCACAGGGATGATAGTACATCTCCATAAACTTCCTTTTGTCAATTCCATAGTAAAAGAGAACAACTAGAATTCTGGAGGAGCAGTTCTCAGATGAAATGAACCTATATAGATCAAAGAGATTTGAGCAATGCACTGTGTCAGATGATATGGTACAGCGTCAAGCACCTCCTCCAGGACCTATCTGTGCATTCTCCCCACTTCTGGCCATATTGACTACTGAGGGTTTGCAGCTGAGTCTTTCTCGAGGACTTTTTCTCTGCTCATGGTACCTTGCTCAACATTGCTCCATCCACTCAAAGGCAGTCCACATTTAACAACAAGCTAATTGAGGAGCATAAAGACCTGAGACAGCTCCATTGCACCGCTGAGCGTCCCCTGTTCTTGGCCAGAGTCTTTGCTGAACCTGCTTCATTGGCCAGTTTCCTCCTCTGTTCTTTATTGTGTCTTCCCCATCTCACAAGACTGAGAGCATCCCACTCTAAGCTCTGCGTAGAAATCTCCATTTCATTTTGTTTTCCTGGGAAATACCCAACAAAGACAAAAGTATGGTTGCCACAAGACTACAGTCTGCATGTTACCCTTTCTACAGTATTTGTTACCACATTGCATTTGCAAAGCCATTCCAAGAGATAGAATAGTTATTATTATAGAT
>PVKN010034831.1:0-11756 GCA_004027915.1 Capromys pilorides
GGAAGGGCAGGAGGAGGAGGGGCAGGAGAAGAGGAAGAAGAGGAGGAGGAAGAGGAGGAAGAGGAGGAGGAGGAAAAGAGGAAGAGAAAGAAAAGAACAGGAAAAAGGACAAAGACACCTGATCCCAGTGTGGCTAGCTCCTGCTGTCCGTACATCACTGCTGCTCCTCTCAATCTGGACTTCCATGTGTTTTATTTTTGCATGACTACCACTGCCTCAAGCTCCCAGACTTCTGTTCTGCCCTTGAATGTGGCTACAGCTGCCTCCCCATCAAGGCTGTGATTTCTCTGTTGGAGGTTCCTTCACTGGCTCTATTAAGAATGGAGTACCCCAGACACTCAGGAGACCTTCCAGTCCCTGACTCACATGTGATCCCTGGCAACAGAGGTTGTAAGGGTCATGGGCATGCTGTGGTTTGTCTTCTCACACAGTGCTAGGTGTGAGCATAGGTAATTATTTATTGCCTCCTATGACCTAGTGTAACAATCATCTAAAATAACATATGGGCAGCGCTGAAGGGACAAAAGTGATATCAAATACAGAAAGCTCAGCATACCCAAGAGTAAGAGGAAACACAAAGTTGAGATTGTTGAAGTTCTCAACCAGGTGGTCTCCGGCCCTAGTTAAGGACATCAAGATGCTATAGACAGTTCCATTAACTAATTGGCTCTTAGGGTGTGTTGTCTCCCTTCTACATTGTATTATATAGTTCAAAGACATGTTGATATGGGTGGGGAGAGAAAACACAGGATTTTAACTGAACAAGCTCAGGCAGAACCTTAGCATCCTGCATTTCAAACAAAGTCCAGGAAGGGCCATTTAAATCCAGGCCTGAGGTCACCACATAAAGGCAGTACCTTTAAAATGTGAAATGAATAAAATCTTAGAACTTGAAACTACAAACTTAACAACCAGCCTTCCAGATGGGACAGCTAAATAAAATCCACTTCATTTGGCCTGGAAATCAAAAGGTCCACTCTACTCCAGAATAGCTGTGGCTTTGGATAAGTCAAGTCACCACTTTGAGTTTCAAGTTCTCCATCTATTAAAACTGAAAAGGGCCAAAAGTACCCTCTGAGTTCTTTTCTGTTGTGCACAAATGCATACTACACAGATGTGCCATGCAAGTTCTTCTCCTGGCCCTGTATAATCCCTTCTCCTGGAATAACTCACCTAACAGAACATGATAATACTGAGAAGATCCCACTCCTGCCAGTCACAACACATCAGGATTTCTGCCTTACCAGTAGATGTTTTCCCTTCCATGCTCTGAGGAAGCAAGTGCCATGTGGGAGGCAAAGGACTGAGGAGGCCACAATGAGCTGAGGCCTGAGACCAACAGCCACTCAAGCAAAACTAGGAACAGGTCCTTCCTGGTTTGAGCCTTAGGATCAGACTTCAAACCACTGATCTGCAGGAACTAAGGTCACCAGTGTGTATTAAAACAATGCTGGTGTGTATTGTTTTAAGGTACTAAATTTTGGAATACTTTAATCACATGACAAGAAATAATATATACAGTTTAGTTTGTATTTTTGACCTTGAAAAGCCACATTCTTGTCACTTTTTATCCCAATATCCATTCTGTAAGTCAAATGGATTCTCAGGAATTGGGGGTAAGTATGCCCTACAAGTGCAAGGACCTGGGTTAGGGTCCAACAGCTTAGCTGCCACAGCTATAGGGCAAACAGGCTGGTCACTGTCCAGGCCTCAGCCTCAAAATCTATTGGGTAGGAACTCAGAAAAAGCTCCAGTTGGAAGCTGCAGATGAATTTGTGTCAGAAGAAAACAGTGTCACTTAGCCTCACTCCGAGTCTTACATGTCATCCACCCATCTATGTTATGAGAAGATTTTTTTCTTCCATTGGCCTCCCCATCCACTCCATCACCCAAAGTGCACGCCAGTCACACTGTTGGGTGAGGTGCAAGAGCCAAGGAAGAAAGCCGTCGGTTTACAAACCAGAGCACAGCACACAAGGTAGAAGGTCCCAGGCTCAGCCCCATGCATCTAGATTGTAGCCACTTATCACCTCCATCAGTACCTAGCTAGCTTGTCTAATTTCCCCCACTAATTAAACACTTCATGACTACATTCTCACCTTTTAGGGCTCTACTCCACCCACCCATTCTCCACTAACCAACTTGAGTAATTGTCTTGAATTTAAATAGAATCACATCATCCCCAGCTTTGAAGTTTTCTGCCACTGTCTGTCACACTTAGGATCCATTCCACAGCCTGTACTTTGGCCTGAAGACCCCAAGGGTCTGTTCCACCTATTCCCTCCTCCCCAGTCACACAGCATACTGTCTTCAGAATGTGTCCAGATGTTAACCCCACTAGGCCTTTGCCATTGCTATTCCAGCTGCTTGAACATCCTTCCTGCAGATATTTGTTTTACTCACTTTCTTGTTTTATTTACATTTCCACTCAAGCATTGGCTCTGCAGAGAGGTCTTCCCTGGCCAGCTGTTAAACAATAACAGCCTCTTCACTCCCTGCTCACCCTTCTCAACAATGCTACTCTACCATTCAGCAACATTTCAAATTATCATTCATTCTGTGTTTCCTGTTGTACTCTGTCCCCTCTTCCCTGTGCACACATGTACTGTGGATGTGGATATCACCCATCCTCTTCTCTTGCTTATCTTTGGAAAGTTATCAAAGTAGAGGTGATAGGCAAGAACAGGTCAAGTCCAGAAAGTCAGATAAGGAGAAGAGATGTGGCAAATTTGAACAACTTGGAAGTATTTGGAAAGGAGACAGTTACGGATCACTGCAGAAACAAAAGGCCCTAACACAGAGCCTGTTACTCATAACACCAGGCCTGTTGCTCATTAAAAGCATGGTATGTGTTCTCCCCTTCTCTCTCACCTCTTCACCATAGCATCTTCAAAAGTGAACTAGATGAGAGAATAAAACTGTTGGGAATCACCACGGAAGGTCAGAGAGCAAACAAATTCCCAGGCCTTTCATCTGTTACTGGTTAAAAGCATTGTTTGTACCATCCTCTTAGCAGCTACAGCAGCTCTTCCATATCCTAAGGCCAGAATGTTTGGGCAGAATGGAGGACTATAGGGAACATAACAGTTCCTGGGGTAAGCTGACTGCATGTTCCTCAAGGCCAGGCTATTTGTGCAAGAAAAAAAATCATTTAAAACTGTTCCCAAGACTTGTGAAAATCTACCAGATGTTACTCCACTCTGGCAATGCTATGGGGTCAGATTGGTTGGTTTTTCTCAGTTGGACCTGTCTCCCCTCTCTCTGAGATAACCCTCCTCCCCAAATTAAAGCTTTGCTTGAGTGCTCCTATTCCTTGTCTTGGTTTCATTTCTACTATCTCTGGGCCAAAGTTCCAACTCTGCTCTCGGAAGCTTCTGGGTTGGTACTGCTAGGATGGCATCCATCCCAGGGGAGAGCATGGAAGCTGTGCACTCCTTCCTTGTGCCTCACCTTATCACATTCTCCATGCGGCTATTCCTGAGTTGTGTCCTTTATGACAAACCAATGCATATAATAAAGCATGTCTTGAGCCACTCTAGCAGTTGTGGGACCTGATATGGGGGTTGTGGGAGCTGTCTTCAGACAGAAGCGCAGGAGACAACCTGGGACTTGCAACTGACACCTGAAGTGCAACGACAGCAGACTTTTGGTACTGAGCCCTTAACCTATGAAGTCTGACACACTCTGGGTAGTGAGTGCCAGAAATGAAGTGAAGCGCTGAACAGCAGTTGGGATCTACAGACAATTGGAAAATTGCTTAACAGGGAAAAATCCACATGGTGGGGAACAGAAAATATTTGTGAATACAAACAGTTTTCCAACCAGGGCAACTAAAGAGTCAATATTTCTATACATTAAAAAGCTTTACTTGGAGATGTGCAGAGAAGCAGTCAGGCATGAATTAGTAACTATACCAAGAGTTTTACCATTAATATCTTTTTAAATCTCCCATACTCTAGTTTCTCTTGAGATCATATAATCTTTCGCTTTTTAAATCTCCTCTCCCTCCCCCCACCACAAAAAAACCCAGCAGCATTCCCATTTTATACATGAAAAAACTAGCACAAGTAGGACTTAGAACCAGGACTTGAACCCAGATCTATGTACACCACAGCCCATAATCCTGATTCCCATGGCCTATTATATCCGGACCTGGGCAACAAGGGCATATCAGACACCAAGCAGAAAGCATCCACTGAGCAAAAATAGACACACCATACCAAGATGAAACCATGCCCATACAAAGCCTTTTTTCTTTTCAGAGTGACTGAAGCACATAGACACAACATGCATTATAATTATAATTATAAGCAATAGACTGTTAGAAGTAACAGTAACTGGGAGCTCATTCAGTCCTACTTCTTTTCTGCAAAGATGAAGAGACAGACTCTCAGAGTCCCACAGTTACAGAGAGAAACCAAACTTAGTCATTTGTCCACAATACCTATTTAGACTGCAGATCCAAGTGTTTACAGCTCCTAGAAGAAACTTGAGAGTTTTGCTGTATTTTTTAAGATACGGGATGATGCTATGTTATAACCACCTTGCTTTAGAGGCAAAAATAACTCAAGTATTAAAAGATAATACTGACCTGAGAGGCACCTATGACACAGGATGGGACACACACTCACCATGATTAACACAGTGAACAGGATACCGGCAGGGGGAGACTGTGGCCAAGGGGGAGCCCTAATTCTTTATAATGCTTCCAAATCAGCAAAGGATGCTAGAACTTTCAACCAGGTATGAGTCATGTTCTTCCAGTGAAAAAAAAGAAAAAAGAAAGAAAACCAACAAAATTACCATGAAGCAAACTGTCAGCCAGGGAGATAGCTCAGTGACACAGTGCCTGCCTGGCAAGTGCAAGGTCCTGAGTTTCATTCCCAGTACAAAGAAGAAAAAAAAAAAAAAAAATATATATATATATATATATATATATATATATATATATATATATATATATATATTAAAACCAACAAAAGGCTAGATAATATATCTTCACATTCTTCTCAGTCTAGATACTATGTCTCAATGTTCTTCTCAATCACAGATAATAACAGTAGTTTCCCTTGCCTCTTTATCTAGGAAAATATCTTAGATCATCTCTACTGAGTTCTAATCTTGAAAACTTCAAAGCTTTTAATCTTTCAACATAGCCTGCTTATCACCCTGGGTCACTCTGAATTTTAGCTGAAGAAACAACATGTGAACTACAATAGTGACCATTACTATCACTGATGTCTATGCAACGAGAACATATGTTTACAGCCAGGTGAATATTCATTCTTCTCAAAAAAAATTGTCTGTCATATCTCTGTTATATACTCATTAACTATGTGCTATTTTCTGTGATACAAAATTAGCCAACTTGCATTTAACAGGTTTTTTCAATTACCCTCCTGTTTGTTGCTGAACAGCTAACATTTCTTTTATTTTTACAATGAAGGCATATGAAGCTAACAAAATCTATCAGGAAGCATATACTCCCCTGAGTCTGAGTGTTCTGGTTTTCCCACTCTTAACTGAAGGACTGCGGACACTTAAAATGCCATGGATAATTATCCAATCTCTTTATAAATAAGATTCTTTTGCTCCATAAGAATCACAAAATTTGCTGGTCTCATAAATTCTCATAGATGTACAATTAGGAACTGCCCAAAGGCAAAAATTTGTTCATGTTTCTGAAATAAAAGAGTAACTTAAGTTCTGGGAAGAATTTAAGCCTGGAAGCGAGGTGCTGGGGGTCTAGACCTAAAGATGGCCAGGGTCTAGACTTAGAAGTAGTTCAAGTTCAAACTAGAGGTGGTGGGGTCCAGACCTAGAGGTGGTGAAGTCCAGGCCTAGAAGTGGTGGTGTTCAAACCAGGGTCTAGATTTAGAATCACTGAGATCAAAACCTAAAGGTAGTGGGTTCTAGACCTAGAGGTGATGAAGTGTAGGTCTAGAGATGGTGTGATACATACTTAGAGGTGGCCAGGTCTAGACCTCAGGGAGGCTAGGGTCCAGACCCAATTCCAAAGTATTTTGGAAAGGTCTTTTTATTTATTTTTTTCTCAACTAGGGGCCCAAGACTCCCTCCAGTTCTTAAAATCCTCACCTACTTCAACTATAAGTAGACTCAACCTCCAATAAGTCAGATACTATGCAGGTAACACAATTTTTTACTTAGTACCCAAGGTATCAACAGATTTTCTTCTTTCTGAGACTAGTTACAGAAAAGTAGAGGACTTCCCATAGATCAACCTAGAAAAGGTTACAAACAAAGAAAACATCAACAGTGTCAGATATAACACAGGAGCTCTTTCACCAAAAAAGATCTTGAATTTCCCTAATGATATATACTGTGTCACCAAAACATGTGACAAATAACTATATGCTGACATATCATAATAAAAGCTATTTTTTTTCTGTTTTTAGTAAACGGTCTACAGGGTCTCACTAGTAGACTGAACACATAGTGATTCTCCTGTTTTCAGTCTCCCAAGTGCTGAGATTATAGGCATGTGCCATCACACCCAGTCTCAATTGCTGTCTTAGTGAGACCGGCATGGCACGCTAGGGATCGAACGCTGGCCACTGCACTCCGCCTAAGCAGGCACTTCAGTCTGCTAAGCTATTGGGCTGGCCAGTAAAAGTTATTTCTATATCCATTAAAAACATTTCTTTCCAAACTAGAGGTTGATCATATCATACTTATTAAGCACAGGTCACTTAGTAAGCTCATTATTCTCAAAGAAAACGTACTAACATAAAGTATCAAGGCTTTGAAATTTTTTAAAAACAAAAGACAAGCAAATGTAGTGTAAGCATCTTCTATGAACATCCTGCTTCATTTATGAAATATTGTGAGGTTATCACTCCCATTAAGAAGCCTCTAGAGAAGACTATACTTGGGAGGAAGCTAAATTATTTAGGGGCATTTCCAAAGCCAAAAGACAGAAATGAAGTAGCAGAAATAACTTGAGAACATACGGAATCGATTGGAAATCTTCATTGGAATGTACTTCAGAAAGTAGGGCAGGAACCCTCATAGTAACTACATTCTGTCCTGTCTAATCCAGTGTTAACTGAGGAGCCTTGGGCTAGCCACTCAACATCATTGATTTGAAGGTCAGGCCTGCAACACGAAGAGGACAGCCTTTACACAGAGATCTCTGGAGTTATATTTTGAGAAATCAGAGCTTGTGGAACGCTGACATCTTTTACAGCTGAAACTAGACCAGGCTAATGACCATTCTGCTCTGGATCTGCCTTGAAGGCTAAGCCACAGAAGCTCTAGACTTGGACACATTCTCCAAACCCAAGACCTATGTCTCCCAGAAGCCTAATGCCACTGCCAAGGAGCTATCAGACTTGCTTCCTTTTGGTCCTTTTTGTCCTTATTCCTTATAAACTGAGCCCCACTCTTCTGAGTATCACCCTGCCCTCGGGTGAGCTCAGATGAGGCTTGATTCTTGGAGGAGGCTTGATGTGAGATGAAAAAATTTTCCTGATTTTAAAGAACAGATTTGAGAACTTTTCTACAGACAGACTCCTCCTGAAGCTTTAGTTCTCCTCCTGAATTTTAAAACCATGATGTGACATTTTAACATATGGCAAACAAAGATGAATTTGAGATCGTTTCAAACTGCTTAAAAGATCTGCATTAAACACAGATTTCCATTATTACAGATCTAATAAGTCCTATTCTCATCTGGGCTATCAGCAACAGAGTAAGTAATTACCTTTCAACTTGGGCTGTTCCAGGCCATTAGTCCAATACTGATGACTCAGGAAAAGCCACCCATGAGAACTAAATGCTGATAAAAGATGAAATGGAATGGAAGAAAACGACGCTGCTTTATCCTATTTGCCTACATCTACTGTGAGGAGTGAACCAAAAATAAATAAACTTGAAGGAGTGATAAATCCCAAAGTAAATATTAAAAATAGGAAATAGAGTTGTAGCTACCAAGATGAAAGCATCATAGATTTTGAAGAACCATCAGTCATCAGTTGCAATATTTTCCTATACTCAAAGACTGGATCAAAATGATAGCAAACATCTCCGAAGAGAAAAGCTCAAATAAGTGAATCAGGTATCTCCTCAACAAATTAGTCCATGAACCAGGTTCCTGGTTAGGTTCTGGAAATACAAGCGTTACTGGGACACTATCCTCTTGATGAGAAATTCAAGATATTCATTTTAACTATACCAAAGTTGAGTATTTTCAATCCAGTATAATTACTTTAAGTTCTTAGAGTAAAATTTTTCTTTTGGCAAGAATCCCAGTTGTCAATTAGCTAAAATTTGTTGATTCTATACTATATGTTTAACATTTGGGGAACACAGGAATAAAGATGATGGTGGTTTGGTAGCAGCATAAGTTCAAGGCACAGGGAAAAAAGACTAGTCAGCTAGAAATGGGACCCTGAGCAGATATATGGCTTACATTAAACTGTGTAGTAGAAGTTAAAGAAAGTTCCAGAGGAAGTCAAAGAAAATGTAGATCAAGATGGGTTGGGAAGGTTTTAGGGAGAGGTAAGGTATGGCCATTACGGCATTGTATGAATGTAGGGTGCTCCTGGGAGGGATTAGAAGGCACAGTGAGCTGGAGAGTCAGGAACAGAAAAGAACCATGCTGGTTCTGCAAGGTCTAAGAAGAGCTGTGGGGAAGCATGGCTGTGTGATGACAAACATGGCTACTGACCACCCCCCCAGAACTCCACCAGCTTCATCTACCCCTCACCATCCCTTTGTTTGTCTGAGAGGTTATATACCCAGTCCATTTCCTCTCTCCCAGATACCACCATGACCTTGCCCATCTGTGTCCTTTCCAAGGAACTTCTCCACACCTTGCCAACACCTCCCACTATCACTCAATCTCTGTCCATTATGTGTAGAGAGAGCTAAGGCCACGCCAGGCTCCTTTGCCTAGAATCTCTCTTAGGTAACAAAGGAGCTGGGAGGTCTGCCCTCTTGTCTGAGTTATAAATAAGTCCAGGTCAACAGTGCCAGTTGGGATGCCAACCCAGCTATAAACCAAGCCCTCAGCACCCTGGAAGGACTAGCCTGGCTCACAGCCTCAGGTACAGCCCAGGTGCCTTCTTCATACAAAGGCTGCCTCCTGGGAGTAAAATGGTAATATAGTCATTTTCAAATGCAAATGCCTAAGATGGGACAGACTAGGAACACAGATGACTGCAGGAAAAACCAGAAGAGTGACAAGAAAACAGTGACAAAGAAGGGCTGCAGCTTGAGCGAATCAAGGCAGGATTTGGAAGACAACATCTTGAAAAGTTGGGTCTGGCTGCAAGCCCAGAAGACAGACAAGCGGGAAGATTCCTGGGCAGGCAGCCCAAGGAGTGCTCAGCAGACGTTTGAAGTGTCAGGGAGATGCTTGGAGAACATTTGTAACCCCGATCTGTGGGCAATGCCTGGACTAGCCAGAGGGAGCAAGGTTCAGGGTTGGAGGAAGGTGATGTGCTCTTATGTAGATACAAAATGAGTCTCTCTGCCTGGACAGAGTCCTGCCCTGACCTTGGTCATCTCGCTTGTCCAGTCTACACCTTTAGAGTCTTCACTACAGTGGCTGCTTGACTTTATAGGGCTGGCATGTGAGATTGCTAATACCAGTTTTAGTCTCTCACATGACAAAGAATAAAGACTCAGGCAAACAGAGAGCGTTCGCTCAGAGGTGTCCTGGCATTTAGCTGCCTTCTTTCTGAAGGACTGAAAAACACATATTGGAACCACAGGTACTAAGATTTAAAATAGAACAGATTGTACTGGGAGGATTTTGAACAGAAATGAGGGCTCTGAGAGGCAGTACTTTTTGTGAGAAAAAAACAACCCCTAGACACACACTGTTATACATGGGCTTTACAATCCTTCTCCCATCCATGAAGGTCTTTCTGCCCCTTCCTTTCTCCTTCCATCTTCCAAGCTCTTAAGAGACCCAGCTCAAAGGTCCCTGGGTTTTCTCTTGCCCTGATGAAGCCATTAATGTTTGGTCTGTATCTGCAGTCACCTGTGGTTGCCTGTGCAATCAAATGTGTGGTGGTTTGGTCAATGTTGGCAGATACAAAAGCACATTTCTTATTATAATTGTATTTATTAATAATAATTTGTCATTTGATGTCCTAAAGATATAGGCCCTTGCTTTCTCTCATTGCAACTACAGGGTAAATTTGGTTAAGAATTTTTATCACAACTATAAAGGTAATGTGGAGAGCTACTGGTTTCCTTAAATTCTTGTTTTCAAAATGTGAACAGTTTAAATTGAGGTAACTCTTAAAATGTCCCTCACAATGTTCTCAGGGCCCAAGAGTTCAGGGAGAAGAGGACAGGGCATATAACAGGAATGGCCCATACCACACAAAGACCAGATTTTCTAAAATGCATTAAAATGGACTCCCAATCAGCAGCGCCTTCTAACTACACTCCAACTGGCTTGGCCTGGTTTTCTCAGTTCCTTTCAGCAAGATGTTACAGATACAGAGCAAAGGCAGCTTGGGGGCTATACCTGGCTCCTGCATGCTGTAAGCGAAGCAAACAGCAGTATTCTCAAAAAACCTATGGGAGGGGCTGGCAAGATTGCTCAGCGACCTAAAGTGCCTGCTTAGGCAAGCTCAGGGACCGCGGGGCAATCCCCAGCACCACATGCCATGCCAGTCCCATCCCCAGGGTGGGCTGAGTCAGCCATAGAGCCCAGGGCATAGTAGTGCACGCCTATAATCCCAGCACTAGGTGGGCGAAAAGCAGCACTATCACTATGAGTCCGAGCAGTATAGTGAGACCCTGCAACAACCAAATACATTAAAAAAGAAAAGAAAAGCTTATGTGAGTATTATTCTTCACAGGAAGACTGACATTTTTCCCAGGCAATCAAGAGTCGGTCAGGAGACCTTTTTACCATTCCTATCCTTACAGCATCACACTGGGGGTCCTGGCCAGCAACATCAGGCAACAAAAGGAAATAAAGATGCATTTGGATCATCAAAACCATGGGTACTCACAGAACATATCATTAGTCTTAGTGGCCTTCTATAACAAACTACCATATACTGAGTGGCTTATCAACAACAGAAACTTATTTCTCACAGTTCCAGAGCCTGGGAGTCCAAGACAAAGGCCGTAGCAGATGTGGTGTCAGGTGAGAGACTGTCTTTTCACTGGGCCTTCATATGATGGGAGGGGTCTTTTTAGTAAGGGCATTAATCCCACTACCCCATTTCCTAATTCCATCGAACTGAGGATTAGGGTTTTAGTACATGAATTTTGAAAAATACAAATACTTGGTCTATAACAGTCTACAAAGAAAGTACTGATCAACAAGTTACAAGAACCAATAATTACATGACATAGATTTCAGGATACAAAGTCAGTAACAAAATTTATAAAAACTGCTGGGGAAATAGCTCAGCAGCATAAGCGCCTGCCTAGCAAGTACAAGTTCCCAAGGTCCCAACTTCAATCCTGGTACCAGGTGCCGTGCTGGCCCAGAACCCCAGGTGTGCCATGCCTGCCCCAGAACCAGGCATGGTGGTACATGCCTCTAATCCCAGCACTAGGGAGGCCGAGACAGGAGGATTATTATGAGTCTGAACTGCATAGTGAGATCCTGTACCAAAAGGCTAAATAAATAAATAAAATATACAAAATTTAAGGGAATTTTGTGTATTAATGATGAATGGTTACAAATTAAAAATTTGACCATATCATTTATAATGATATCATGCAAAATATATGCAATTTTTCAAAACAATATTTTAAAT
>PVKN010034832.1:0-11754 GCA_004027915.1 Capromys pilorides
TCTCCAAGATCATTCCTTTAATTTTGCCTTTAGTAATAAATAAGCTTCTTCCACTTTTAAAACTCCTCTTTGCTCATTGTCTGCATCTCTTAATGTCACTCGTTAGTCATCCTGGAACTGGCCATTTCCCCAACTGACCCCACAGAGTCTCCAGTCCTCTACGTGATCTTTTCTGCTCACCTCCTGTCATTTCATTTTGTCCAGCTGAGGTTTAATTGTCCATGAACATGTCCTCAAGTACTTTGTTTCTCCACTTGCTTACTTAGTTAGTCTAAATGCCCACCTACTCAATAGAAACATCAAATCTGAAAGTGAAAATGTACAGTTCTACTGAAGAGTCTCATCTTAAGTTTATTATAACAAACTTCAATTAATGTTCAGAAAACAAAACGTGATAATATAAACTTAGTCAATGCTTCTCCACTTTGCAAAATGCTGTTTAATAATTTCTTTCATTGAGCTTCTAACATTTTTTTCTACCTGACAACTTATAAATAATTATAATTCAATTCAATTATAAATGTTAGGTGGTAAACTGAGAACTACTTCATGTTCTCACTATTAAACCTGTCAGTTCATTTTTCTGTACTACCTTTCTATATGTTAAAATGGATGATATATTAACCAGCATAATAATCTTCGGGAATGTCAGCATCCTAGTCTGCAGAACCTATAAATCTACTACAAACTGTGACAGACTTGAAAATGTGACCAACTCAAGAAGCTCCAAGAGATTTTTCTGGGAATGTTGTCATGTGGATATAATTACAAAGGTCCTTGAAAATTAGAACAGGGAGGGAGATGATTTTTAAAGAAGATACGACCTTGAAAGAACTGGAGAAGGAGGAAAAATACTACAAGTCAAAACATGGCTGTCCTCCAACAACTGATAAAGGTAAGGAAGCACACCTCTATCAGAGCCTCCCGAGTAGGAGGAGGTAGCTTTGCTGACATCTTGATTTTCATACATGACGCTGGTATGGGCTTCTAAGCAACAGAATGCAAAGAGAATGTATTGCTGTTACTTGGAGTGGTTAACACTAGTGGTGATTTGTTATAACAACAAAAAATTAATTTTTACCAGAGCAAAAGGGAAATAAGTAAGAGAAGGGATGCTGAGGAAAACAAATGAAGTTTTGCTGTAAGGCGGTGCTTGACTGCAGTCTTGAGACAGGGATGGGAACTGGCATGACTTCTAAGCAGCTTGAGAGAAAAGCAGCAGGCAGTTGCAACTTTTGGTGAAAGGGATGGGGAAGGAAATGAGACTAACAAGCTGGGCCCAGTGATTCACACCTATAGTCCCAGCACTTGGAAGGCTGAGGCAGGAGGATGAGTGCAAGTTGGAGACCAGACTCGGCTACAAAAGTGAGCTCAAGGTGCCAGCCTGAACTGCATAGTGAAACCTTGTATCAAAAAGACCAAAAAGAAAAAATGAAAAAAAGAAAAATAAAAAAAAAAAAAAAAAGAAATCAGGCTATCAATGAGGCAAGGCAAGACAGCCACCATAGCTTGAGATAAGAGGATGAGCAGATAGACTGGAAGAATCCACTCAAGTTGGCAACAGTTGGGACCAAAATATAGCTCTACACTTCGTTATATCTTAATTATAATATATTTTCATGGTAAAGTTTCTATGCAAAAGGGGGGTCTAGTAGACTTGAGTCCTAAGCCCTATATCATCTGGAGATCTCTGTCACTTTTGAGGAAAAGCTATGAATAATTGATAACACTGCTTTAAGATCCTATAAAAATGAAATGCATGGTTTATTGGAGGACAGGCGTGCTCTGTTTTTCCTGGAGTTTACCATAGGGCAGCCAGTTGTGATTTACTTTCTATTACAAATGTTTTTTACATGACAATGAGCCCATGTTTGACTTTCATTTAACATGGCCATGACCTGTGCTAACCAGTGATAATCTCAGCTCCTCAGAGCGCAAGACAAGACCATTCTAAGTTTGTGGTCAGCTTGAACGACTTAGTCATATTGTGTCTTGACAGAAATGCAGCTGTAAGCCAGTAGCAGAGTGCTTCTGACTTTGATCTTCAGGAATATAAATAGAGGGAAAAATTTCAGTTATGGGAAATAAGTTAATGATATATTTCACAGAATGGTAATTATAGCAGCATTAAACATTATATATTTAAAAATTATAGGAATAATACATTTTAAATATTTCATCAAAGAAGTTTGTGATGATGAATTTGTCAATTTGACTGGTTTGATCATTATTTTAGGTATATATCAACCCAATAGTGTGCTCATAAATATGTTTGATTAGTATTTGTCAAATAAAAATGTTATTAATGAAATAAATTTATATGTTCATATACAAGGTTGAAATCACTAGACGATTTTTCTTGCTTATATGATGAATTTGCTCTTAAGATTTCTTATATTTTTTGTTTTCAATTTTTCCATAATCTAGCCACCTGTTTTTCAAGTTATTTGTCAGAGACAAATAGAGATTTAGCAGGAGATTAAGTCATGGCAAACTGGCTGGCAGAGTGTGCCTAACCTGTCAATTATGGAGTTCTAGGAACATTTTCCAAGGCCCTGGACACGGAACCAGTCAGAAAGTGCTGTCTTCAGTTCTACTCACATGAGCTCACACAGGGTTTAATAGGCCAGCCCACACCTGATAGTAGCCTGAGGAGTGGGAGATCATGATAAAATGAATCTAGCTATGAGCAGAGAATAACCAATTCCATGTTTTTAATTTCTTCCACAGTATTTTTCTCCTTCCAGGAAACCTAAATTAGGCCTCTCAGCGAAACAGCACAAGCCAAGATGATTTGATTCAAGAGATTTCAGTTTTAGGCTCTGTTACTGAAATGGGTTTCTATACACAAGAAAGTTCAGTTAGCTTATAAATATGCAGCTAGATAGAGAAAGGGTCTGAAAGAGAATTTGGTGACAAGCTACATGCATAAACAATCAAAGAGAAAAATAGGCTGTGGATGAGAATGAGCAAGAATGGACTTCCTTAGACAACATAGAGTCTAGTCTGTCCTTGACTTTTATGGAATTTAAAATGCAGAACTAAAATACTGGTTTATTTTTAAATGCTACATGCTCGCTAACTGTTTTTCAGTGACTGCGTGCCTAATGGTATTTTAAGCCCATAGAACTGTCCGTGATATGTGGCTACTAAACAAATGGGGAATTTCTGTGCTCTGCTAACTCATAGAAATTCTGAATTGAGGACCATGCAGCACCCTACTCAAGACTCCTCTCAACTAGGAATGGTTTTCCTTCCATTTATAATCCTCTTATACTGTCTCCCTTTTATCTATGATTTCATTCTTCATTTCATGAAATAATGAGTTTGGCTCATACCATGGTAGATCTTTCATTTCTAGAAACAATTTAGAATGCTTTAGGCCTTTGTCAGAGGACAAATATAGTATTCTTTAATTCCCAGTACCATTGTGGCTGCATCCAGAAATCCTGGCAGATACTGAAAGAGTTTGGAAAGGTTTGGAGATGTTGGCTGAAAAATCCAACCTGGGACACCTTAGCCAGAACTAAATAGGAGCTTCTGGTCAGAGGAAAGAAGACTAGAAGGATGATGGCAATAATGCTAGTGAAGACCAGGTTTGGGAGGTTTCTCCTGGGAAAACAGTATGCAGTGGTTCTTGAACTCCAGAAAATGTATGTTATACCTTGGTAGAAACTTTGTCTTTATTTTGAATATCCAGAGACTTTGAGAATATGATTAAGAGGAGACTAATTAATCTTACAGAACGAATATCAAGGCAGTCTAATGTTAAAGTAGTGGCATGCTAACTTTTGGGAACTTTTAGTCTGATTTATGTTAAAGATTAATAGCAAAAAGGCCAGCCAGGAGCCGGCGAGATGGTTCAGCGGTCTGAAGCACTTGCTTTGGCAAGCTTAGGCAACTGCAGGGACCACGGTTCGATCCCCGGTACCACATGCTGCTCCAGCCCCACCCCCAGCACAGGCTGAGCCGGCCATAACATAAATGAATAAACAAATAAATAAATAAAGTTTAAAAAAATAATATCTAAAAAAAAAAAGGTCAGCCAAAGATTTAAAACATTTTGAGTTTGCCCAGAATAGAAGCTCCAACATAGCTATGAGCTGAAAATGATACAGTTAAAGTAATAAGAGTTTATTTCGCTCACATTTTGTGAGAGTTTTAGTCCATAACCCCCTGGCTCTAAGCCAGGGTAAGATGGTGAAGAACAACAGTTCAGCCTGGCCGAAAACAGCAAGGTTCACAAGAGCACAGAAGGAGAAATGAAGGAGCAAGCTTTTTTTCCTCCATTATATGGTAAACAAGCCACTTGCCCTAAGCAAAGTGTAGCACCCCCACTGTCCCTGTACCGTCCTCTCGCACAGGCTGAGGATGTTTAGGAAGTGTGGACCCTGGCTTCCTGCTGAGTCATTTAGTTCAACTTTTAAATTTTTCAAGGTGACACAATGGATTAACCATTACAATATCCTAGGGCACAGAAAGCTGCCCTAGGGCATGTTCTCTATGCTCTAGAATGTAGAACTGCTGAGTCACTTAGTTAGGCTTCTAGATTTCTCCAGCAGAGATCTCGACTGCAGAGATAGGAGAAGAGACTAGAAAAATGACCTGAGATCATCAAAAGAAACAGCATGGCTCCAGCCTTTTTAGTTTGAGTTCAAAATTGAAGACTTTTCTTTGAGAAGAGTGCCTCAGAATAATCATATTGCAGAATGATTCCAGAAGAGAAGTTGTTGCTTACAATTTCATTCGCAGGCATCTGACTCCTACAACCAAGAGAAAAGGAAGTCTGGCTACTGCTCCAGCTAGTGGTAGGCTTGGCAAAATTCAAATGTGCTGGTAGAAGTGCATGCAGAATGCAAGAGCTGTGGGGTGAAAGAGGCTAATACCCAGATTTTTTTTTTTAACTGTTTGAGTCCCAAGCAGCACGATCACGCTGCTGAGATTTTATGTCGAGAAAACCCAGCATATTTCAAACATTGTGGACAACTGACGGTGCGTTATCGATTGTCGAAGTCGCGCGCTCAGATTTACTGACGCGAGTACACGGAGATATTGCTTTACTCTTAACTGTTTCCTTGTAGGTTATGTACGCATTTAAAACCATGCGGTTGATTATGCTAAAGGCTACCTTTTTCCAATATTTAACTGAACTTCGTTCATTGAGATAGGTATACAGCATTTTATCGGATTCATCGATGAAAAATAAACAAGCGCTATCACTCTGTTTGCTATAGATTTCCAGGAATGCTGGAAGTGGAACTGTGGAATTTTATATTTTTGCTGCTGTATTTTGGCTCTTCTATGGAAGCTTTCTTTTGTAACCTTTGAAATAGAAGTGTCTATCATGTGTCTTCAGCCTTTGAAAGTGTTTAACTTTCTTTTCCTTTATACTAGGTTTACACCTAAGAATTTTCTTTAAATATCAGAGGAGACTGGGACTTGGTCTTTTCAGCAATACTGAAACTGTTAGAACTTCTATAACTCTTGGAAATGGACTAATTTTTCTTAAAAAATGGGCATATGTCTTTGGGGATAGGCAGATGCAAAATATTATTATTGCTTGTGTAGATGTCTACTGAAAGCATCATACAGTCTACAGTGGGGGGCATTTCAGAATGGTTAAATCCAGAGTGTGTGACACTGATTGATGTATTATGTAATGCTAGACTTAAGGGCATTGAGACTAAAAGGTGTGAATATTGTCTGCCCTAAGTAGTCTGGGTAACATAATATGGGTGAAAAGATGCTGTTAAGACCAATTTGTTGCTTTTGTTACATTGTGGCTGCTTGGAAGTATTCTCCTGTGTTGTGCCTCTCTGCTGAGTCACCTGGCTTGCAGCAAGCAGATTATGAACTAAAATCACTACAAACTGTTAGCTAAGTAGACTTTTTCCCATTTTAACTTGGGGTGCCACATATTTTGTTTCAGAAGTAAGAGAAAAGTAACTAAGATGCCATCAGCATGAACAAAGTATTATGAAAGCACAATAAGCCTTGTGCTCAATCTTATGGTGCGACTAAATCAAAATTATAAGAATGAAAAGACTAGTTACTGAGCAAAGATAAAGAGCTATAAAGTAGCGGTGTTAAAAACAAATTTTTCTTTTATTAATTCAGAAGTGAGAATGCGCAAGACAAAGTTTTATGGGTAGACAAAAGCTATGGCACAGGCAAGATGAAAAGTATCTGGATTTGTTCTCCTGGAAAAGTCACTGAAGCATTATTTCTAGATGATCAGTTTGAAAATATTTCATGAAGTTGAATCATCCAGGCAAGTAATTTAGAGTCTGATGGCTTACAGCCCAACCAGAAAGTACTGCAATGACATAGGCAATCAGTTAGGAGAATCAGAGGATTTGTAATGGTATTAGGGACAGAGAGCAAGAGATAGAATTAAATACTTCATCATACACCATAAAAAATTACTACATACTGCCTTATTTTTCAAAAACCACAGGGATACACAAAATATATTAAATGAGAAAAAGGAAACTGGAAGACCAAGTTACAGGCATGTGTCAAAGGGTTAAGAAGAGATCCAAGCCCAGATGTTGTGACTGCTAGTTGTTTATATTACACTGTCCCTTTCAGTCAAAATTTAGTGTTTAAGTTTCTTTAACTCCCACTGCATATTATGTACTAAATTTGTTCACGTGAAATTGAAAAATTTGGATGACTTTGTTTTTCATTCTTTACTCTGTAAGTCTCAGGTGATGAAAATGCTATTTATAAAACTAAACAAGAGTTCTAATATGGTTTAAGAAATGAAAACCATCAATTTCCAAGAAATCACCTGTGTTCTTGTGCTGTATTATTTACTACTCAGCTTTTAAAATTTATAGCCACAGAACTAGACAGAGAACTAGACACAGATGTTGCTGGTTACAGCATTAAGATAACCTCTGCTGGCGGCACAGATACTGGGATCACAATTGGACATCTTCTATTTATCCAGCTTACCTTGCCAAAGTATACTTGCTGTTTTCTGTTTTCGATGTGTATTATTACTCACTGTTGCTCTCACAACTTGCTGGAAAACATGAGGCCATTACTCAAAGTTGTCAGGAACAAAGGCAATGAGCAATGCTTTTTCCATGAGAAGGACAGGAGAGATTCTGTGAACATACCTTTTCAGAAAATCAGTAGGAATGTGGTTAAATAGCAGCTATGTTTATTTTCACACGTTCTTCAAAAATTATGAAATCCAAGCAGTTTCAAATGAGGTAAAAAATGGTAGCAAAAGACAGATTGTAGAATATTATTTCCTGCATCAATATAAAAAATAACATCTCTTAAAAATACTTTTTTTTTCATTTTTTTCTAGAGGGGAGGATTATTGCTATTCCAATAAAAAAGCACAAATGATTTTAAAATGGGTTTTTATCTCACAGTAGTTGTAGATATACAGAAAAATTGCAACAAAAGTGGAATAAATTGTGGAATGGTGCACGAGAGAGCTCAGTACACTCCGTACCCCTCACCTAGTGTCTTCTACCACAGATACATCCCATCTATCTGCTAAACTATAGCCATGAAACCACATTGGATATTACTTTTGACTACATTCATATTTCCTGTTTGTACCAAAAATCCATGTGCTACTAAAGAGTCTTTCCAAGGAACACATTTAATTTATTTGTTATTTCTTCCTTCCTATAATTTGTAAGGATTTCTTGGATTTTCTTGTTTTTGATAGCTTTGCGATTCTGATGAGTAGCAGGGATCAGGCATTTTATAGAACATTTCTAAAGGTACTGGTCAACTTTCCCATCTGAGGAGCAAAGTGCCTGACTGCACAGCTTAAAGGAGACAGTGGTTCCTTTCGTTTATGTTTTTATTGGTTTAGTCCATGATCAACTAGCTCCATGGAAGAGATACTGTGGTAGAAGCAGTGATAAGACAGTTTAGAAGCAGAGCACAAGCCAAGGGATATTCACTCCAAAAGCACATTTGCAGTGACCTGTCTCCTCCAATTGCACCCCATCTCCTACCAGCATGTTTCAGGGGGAACATTAGTGCAGATCAATCCATCAATAAGCAGAAGAGCCTCATGATCTAATCACCATGCAGTAATCTCTTAATCTAGTCAAGTTAACAATTAAGATAAGTTGTACACTCAGTTTGGTTTTCTCTGATGCTTTTTCATAGTCAGTTGGGATTTATTTGTTTTGGGAAAGACTATGGGAGGTCAAGAGCCATTGTCACTAAATTATACCATATTATCAACATGATTAATTATAGGAAACGCTATCATTAATTATGTGGCTGAGAAAGGGTTCATAGTTGTTTTGTTTTTCATTATATCTTCATCTTAAATGGTTTCACTGCCCTACACATCCTTTGTGTTCTGGCTGCCCATCTCTCTCTTTCCCATAATCCTTGGCAAGTGCTAATTTTTTCACTGGTCTGTGTTTTATCTTTTTCATAGTTATACGGTTAGATTATTTATCTGAATAATGTACATTGAAGTTTCTTCCATACCTTTTCATCACTTGAAAATATTTTCATTTTAGTTTTGAACAAAATTTTATTGCATGAATGTACCTCAGTTTTTACTTACATACTGATGGATATCTTGTTGATTCCAAGTTTCAGCAGTTGTAAGTACAAGCATTCATTTTCTGATATTTGTGTGGAAATTATATGTATTTTAGGAAAAGGTCTACAGGGTATTCAGAGTCTCACTACTAGATTAGACTCGTAGTGATCCACCTACTGACAGTCTCCTAAGAGCTGGGATTACAGGCATGCACCACCATGCCCAGTCTCAATTGCTGTTTCAGTGTGCCCCAGAGGTGGAGGCAGGGCTGGCACGACAGGCCCGAGGATCGAACTCCCACGCCCATGACTGTGTGTAGGCACTTTAATCCGCTGAGCTATTTGGCTGGCTCTTTTTTAATTTTTAATATATATAAGTAAATAATGTGGGTGGTATTTCCAAAAGTTATTGAAAGAGTATGTTTAGTCTTGTAGGAAACTGCAAATGTGTCTTCCAGAATGTGCACACCATTGTGTATTCTTATGAGTAACTGTTGAGAGCTCTTATACTTTTCTTGTAGTTGCTTTCATCAGAATTATGGATTTTAGGGGCCTGGGGAAATAGCTCAGTAGCATAAGCACCTGGCCGGCAAGCGCAAGGTCCTGAGTTCAGGCTTTGGTACTGTGCACAAGAGAATTATGGATTTTAATGATTCTAGTAGTTATGCAGTAAATCCTCATGGTTTAATTTTCATTTTAATGGCATATGATATTGAGCATTTTTCCCTACTATTTATTTACATTTTGTATATCTTCTTTGGTGAGGTCACTGTCCAAGCATTTTACAATTTTTAAAACTGGTCATTTGTTTTCATAATGACACATTTTGAAATTCTTTGTATATTTTGGGTAGAAATTCATTATGAGATGTCTTCTCTTAATGTGGCCTAGTCTCTTGACAGTGTTTTTCATGAAACAGCTGTTTATAATGTCAATGAAGTCCAGATTATTATCTGTCACAGATTGCTTTTGGAGTCATATCTAAGAAGCTATCATCACTTCCATGATCACATAGGTTTTCTCCTATGTTACCTTCAATGATTGCTATAGATTTGCATTTTGCATTTAACTCTATGATCCATTTAGAGTTAACAGATTTTTTTGTCAAGGATATAAAGTCTGTGTCTAGATTTTCTAATTTTGTTTTTGCATAAGGTAGTCCAGTTCTCTGAGCACCATTCACTGAGAGAACTAGCTTTTCTTCATTGGGTTCTCTTCATTTATTTTTTGGCTAAGTTCATGACTTTGTGTAACAGTATTCCTGGGCTTTCTGTTCAGATCATTGATCTTCTTGTCTATTTTCCCTCTATTATGTATTCCTTTGCTTAGCACAGCTCCATAGGAACTTCTAAAATGAAGTAGAGTCAGCCCTCCAACACTGATTTTATCCTTCAGTGTTGTATTGGCTATAAATATATACTTTTTGCCTATAAATATATACTTTAGAATCAGATTGATGAAACATAAACATAGTTTTCTAGGGCTTTTACTCAATTTTATTGAGTTTACAGGTCGTACTGTAGAAAACCGGCATCTGAACAATGCTGTAACTTTATATTTGTGAACATCAACTTCCTCTTAACTTCAGTTTTTTTTTTTTTCATTTTTTTGATCAGTTTTGTAATTTTCCCCATAAAGATGTTATAAACAATTTGTCAGTTTTTAACTGAAGGATTACATTTTTATTTTAGCGATGTAAATGATGCCATGCTTTAATTTCCAAATTTTCAACTGTTCATTGTTGGCATATAGGCTGGGGACTCTCTTTTGAGTATTTAATTGGCATACACAGTCTCGCTTTTAGTCTGTGCTCAGATTCGTATAAGGCCTGTGTGAGCTCAATGATTTGTGCTGAGGAAAGTTGAACTGGATTACTTCACCTAGTAAATTTGTTATTTTCTTGAGATTTTTTTTCCATAGTACATCTAGTAACTTTAAAAAGCAAGATATAAAATCAAAATGAAAATAATAAGTAGCAATTCAATCTTTTGATCACTTTTTGTTTATATTTCTTAAAAAGTTTTCTATGATCATGGTGTATTAAAATGGAAAAAACTTCAAAATGGGAAATTTTCTCTTTTTGTGTTATAAGAAATATTTAGAATTTATAAACATAATTGATTTGCATTTTTCACAGATCCATCAGTGGTGGTGGATGTCTTATAGCAAGCTCAGCAGCAAATGGAGCCAGGTGCTGGGGCCTCCTCTCTCTGCTCTAGGATTGGCAAGCTTGTGCTTGACAGAGGGAAATCACAGCAGGAGTGGAGGTGGGCACGATCTACGTATGGCTTTTCATCTCCCTTTCTGGAGGCTAACTCTCCAGAAACCATAAGTCCTTGGCAGTCCCGTTTAATGTGGAATGATGAGGCATAAGAAATAGCTGAGGACAAAAAATTCAATGATGTGTGGATATATAACATTTAGAAAAGGAGGTGAGATATGTTATTGGGAACGGTAACTTATCTGCTATATTTTAGGGTACTTAATTTGGGGTTATCATTCCAAGAGATGTCTCTATAGCCATACTCTGTCTTTTAAAGAAAACAGAATCATTACATAAATTTTAAAATCCTATGACTTGAAGTTTTCTTGAGTTTAATGGCGGGTTCTGAAGAAAGTTGAATTTGTTCTATAAGGGGGAAAAAGCCTTACAGAACAAAAGTAGATTATGTGATTTCACAAACAGCAGTTCCTTAGAAAGATACTGGTATGGTGTATTATTTTCATTTCAATTATCTGGGAAGAATATAGAAATGAAGATACAGATTCAACCATGAAGTCTATGGTGGTCATTGTCAACTTGAGTAGGTTAAGAAACTCCAGAAGAGGTGGCTGGGTCATGGAAGAGCTACACTCCCCTGGGGATTAATCCAGTTATGAATTCATAGCTGACAGTATGTTAGAATGGGAGGTCCAGGGGGAGGATGTAGGTTCCTTGGAGGGTGTATCTCATATTACGTAGGTGATAGCCATGTAAACGGTTTCGGAGGAAATTACCTCTGGTGTTCTTGATGTTCGCGCTGGCTTGACAGGGAATGAGCAGCTTCGCACCACCATTCTCATCCTTTAAAATCTTCCTGTCTTGGATCCAGCTGAACATGGAGTTAAAATTCAGAAACTCAGAGCCAAATTAAGTTTATTCCTTTAAGTTGGGAGTGCTAGGTTATCGTCTCCTTTTCTTTATCAAGACAAAAACTGACCAATACAGAGTATTAG